>BSBK01002308.1:1385000-1631165 GCA_027943335.1 Chamaecyparis obtusa | reverse complement strand
TTTATGTAATATATAGTTGTGAGTTTATAATTATATTGAGTTAATTAATTATGTCTTTTAGTTAAGAGTTAGTTGGGGTTGGTTACCTTTGAAGAATCTATTCATATGGATTCTATTTTGCTTTCAAGGAGAGGGGGGCTGAAATATTGAGGAGATCTTGGTTGTGATTTTCATGGAGACTTTTGGAGAAAAAAAAAAACTTATGATTTGTGAGAGAGGGTTTGTGAGCACAATTCTTTAAGGATTTATAAGTTTCTTTTTTGGGGGGGAGAGAGTCATATATGAGAGTTTCAAGGGTTGAGAGAGGGATTTGTTGTTGTGTAATTGGTTCTTCTTCTTCTTCTTCTTCCATGGAGATTTCTGAAAGTGGAGAGGTTTTGAATGATGCGTCTCAAGTTATATTTGTTTTCCTCTCTTTGTCTCCTTCCTCCTTTAGTTGAATCTTCGTAGGACTTGAGGTATGGATTGAATTTATTGATTGCATTATTTATCTAATACAATATGGATCTATTTAAATTTTATCATTATGTATTATATTTTTACTTTCCCTTACCAAAGTTATTTAAAATTTTTGAGTTTCTTTTTGTGAGAATTGTCATGTGTTTTCCTAGTGTTTTTAGAAACCAATTTTTGGAGATATGTTATTTGAATAATCTAAATTTAGTCTAGGGTTATTCTAAGTTAATTTTTTGGAAGGGAAATTCAGAGATCTCAAATGGGTATCTCTCATATTTCCTTTTTAGGGTCGAATTAATTCCCTATTATGTACATTTTTTCATACTAAATTTGTCCATTCCGGGTTTCAAATTTTCAGTCAAGTTTATCTGAATGGTACAAATTGAAAAAGTCATGTACAGATATAAATTTGATATAATATATGTTCCTATGTCTCATCTTTCATTTCCCAATGGTTTTATGTATTTTTGTTATGTTTTGTGAAAGTTATAACCGTTTTATAGTGAAGACAGGTATGAATCCTAACTAGGGTTTTCTATTTTAGAACGTAAGCCAAAACTTTCATCCCCACCGTTGGATCTTGATATAAATCTTGTGGAAGGTATATAGGGATGTTTTATTGATTCTCACCCAGGTGATTGGCTTAATTAAGTGTTTTGTGAAAGATATGGGTTATTATTCATTGATGACTATTCTTGGCATTTAAACAATATTATTTGAAATAAACCAATTTTGGAAGTTGTCAAGTATTGGAGGCTCGTAGGTTACTAGAGGATTTTAAGTTCTTATTTTTTGTCACATTTGGTCCTTTTTTTACATTTAATATTGCTTTACTATTATGTATGGTGCTTTTAGATGTCTTTTGATGTGTTTAGACCAACTTGCAGATGTGGAATCTTAGGAGGTTATCCAAATTTGTACTTTGATTAATTAAATTATTTTGGATCGTTGATGTTATTCCTTGTTATGGTAGTGTGTGGAGTAGAACATCTCAAAGCATATGTTGAGATATCATTTCTTTTTATGCCATCATTTTACATTTTAGGGTTAGGGTTTATCTTGATGATGTGGATCATAGGAAAATATTTGAGAACCCAAGGGAGGGATGTCTTGTTGAAAAGTGTTGTGTTTCTCTAGATGGTTTTTTGTATGAGTAGGGTTCATAGGTGTACTAGGTGGGTGGCTCACCATAGGATTCGGGCTGAGGAGGCCAAAATGATAGCCTTTGGGTGAGTTTTGAAAAATGAAGCCTAACATAACTAAAAATGGATGGAAATGGGTAAGGGTTTAACAAAATTTATTAATAAGAGAAAATATTGGATTAATGGTTCGCATAGGTCTTGTTGGAGTACCAGGGTCATTGTAGCTACTGGGGTAGGCCATAAGGGTGCTAGGGTACATGACTATTAGGAAGGATCCCAACATAGAGGACTATGTGAAGGCACACACCTAGCACGTATCCTAGAGAACTTTCCTCCTGTGTTTTGTGACGTGACATTATAATTTGTGTTTTGGGGTTTTACACTTGTGCTTTGACATTTATGTTGAGATATTGGAGCTTTGATGTCATTTTGGGGCTTTTTCATTAGAGCTTATATTTTGATAATTATGTTTTTTTTGGGCTTTGGTCTTCTTTTCTCTATTGGGAGGGGATATCCCACAACCTTAGACAACCCTAGTTTCATGTGTGGACCTTAGTTTTATCTCCTAGTACGGGAGAGTGGACCTTTATGGATCCATGTGGTTGGGTGGAAAATATATCAAGGTATTGTCTGTGGTTCCATGGATTTCTTGCATTATATCTCTGCTTGAAGTTGTTACTCTACACCTTTCATTTTCCAAAATGTTGTATTACACGTGATGAATTCTATGCAAATGATGATATCTCGTGTAATGATATGCAGTTTTCAATGGAAATGTTTAGAAAGTCTTATTTGATGTTCATGATTCCTAAGACATAAATCTAAAATAATGCATGTTATAAACTCTTTGTATGATCCAGAGTGTATTCTTGAATATTGTAAAAGGTCCATGATGTAATGTTATTATTTCCAAGTATAGAATTCAATAAAGGTAGTGATGGATTCCTTAATACAAATGTTAATTTGATAACTTAAATATTTATAATAAAAAAATCTCAGGAAAAATGAGTAACCAAATGATGTGATTTATAAGTGTAGATCTTGTTGCAATTTTCTCACTCATATGTGATGTGTAGAATGTTTAAGGATGAAAGCAATAACAGTCATGTAGGACTAGCTGAATGGATAAGAGCAAACCATATAACTTGTGTACTTATGGAATATGGAACTTATGTGATTCTTAAGTTAATGGATTTTATTTATGTATCTAATTAAGTAGTCTTGCATTGTCATATTGAATTTTAGCATTGGTATCAACGTTAGGGAACCTAGAGGGATGTCTATCTCACCCTAAACTAAAAAAATTATTCTTGTATTTAAGAAGGTCTTAAAAGAAAAAGAAAATTAGTCCAGATTTTAGTACTTTTGACCTACATCTTCTAGGTTCCCTAGTGGGGGCGTTACATTATTTTTAGTGTACCTATCTTTTCTCCCTTGCTAGCATTAGAGGGGGGGGGTTTACTAATCATTCTTCTACTTCTTTGGTTCGATAGTGTGAGCTTTGTATTCATTATTTGTTCCTATGTACTAGGCAGATGCAGTGGTTGGGTACCTATGCATTCCGGTGAGATGGAACATTTACCAATGGCACACTCTTTCTTTCCTATTTTTGGAAGCACTCTTCCATCTTTGATTGATCAAATCTTTAGACTTTGGTGTTTTTATGCCATCTATATCTTCAATTTCATGTATTTGCCTTTGTTTGCCTCTTGATTCGAGTAGTGTCATTTGAGGGTGTGTGCTATAAATATGTCACACTTCTATGGATCATTACATGCAATGAAACTCAAGAATGAGCCCTCACTAAATCGATCCATAGCTCCCTAGGCATGGAGTGCAAGGGTTTTTAAGAATGCTCTCAGCTAGAGCTATTTAGCCTATAACCTTGCTAGTAAACCATGCAATGGGAGATTCAATGAAGACAAGGGCAAGAATGTCAATATCCTCAAGAATCAAGATTGAAAATGCAATGCAACTATGCTAGAAATGGAAGTGCAAGCTAAGCTATGAAAGGAAATATGCAAGTGTTACAATCCAAGCTAATTAATCTATGTGAGCTAATCTAGAGCATAGAAATGAAGCTAATCTAAGAAAGCATAAATATGAAGCTAAGCTAAGAATGCAAGAATGAGATGTAGAATGCAAGAATGAGATGTAGATGCTAAGAATGCTCCAAATTTTCAAAAGCTCCAAAGTGACCTAAAAATCCTGTAGCATAAAGTTAGCATAAAAAGTTGGGGATCTAGAATGAAGAAGAGAGCTCTTCTTTTAAAGGAAATGAGAAGAAATGGACCATGGAGATTAAGAGGCAAAAGATTTAATCAACAGTGGAGCTTGAAGAAGGATCAATCCATGTGCACAAATATCCTCCAATGAGAAAATAAGAGTTGACTTTTATGTCCATACGAGACAAAAAGTATTTTTTCCCTTTTTATAAAATAAGAATAATGCTTTATTTGTGCAACTTAGGATAAGAGGAAAAGGGGGGTTTTTTTATTTATTAAAAGGGGAGGAAATATTCCTTTTAAATAAATAAAGACTTAGGATAAGATGGTTAGCCCATAGAAAATAATCGAATAAATGATAGAGCTAGGATTTGATCAAGAGCAAGTAATTTATGATTTAGCAAAAGGGGCTAATAGTCTAGATGACCATTTTTAGGTGTATACATTTGCCCCTCTTTGACTAATGTGTGATCGATCTGGGAACACATGCAGTCAAAGAATGAAGTTGAAATGTGAGATTGATTTGGGATCACAAAGCAACTCAGATCAGCCAAGAAAGCAAGAGATAGCCAAGAAGGCAAGCACTACCATTCTGACTCCAAAGAATGAAGTGCAGAAAAATAGCAAATCCTGCATGGTCAGCCTGGTAGCGACAGTATTGAACACTTAGGAAAGAGATAGCCAATAAGATATGATGTGTCTTGCCCCCTCGGGATCGAAAGTGAAATCAGGGTAGAGGGAATGTAGAAGCAAGAGCAACATGATCAAATCACTAGAAATCATAATCGAAGAAAGAGAATAGAATAATCATCAAGCAGTGAAGATATGCCCCACACATGGGACACAGGGCACGAACCTATCGGTCCCTCAACCCGTAAACACCACGAAGAGGGGATTGGAACTTGGGATGTGAAAGTGAATGAAAGACTAGAAGTTTGAAATAGATGGAGATGAAGAGGTGAAGAATGCCCCAACGAAGATGGAAGGATCAGGTCTCAAAAGGTCAGCCAACTGCGCTAAGGAAGAAGAAAGGTGAACGCGGATTTTGGTTTTGATCCCGAAATGAATAGAAAATGATGGGATATGAAAGACAAGAAGTGAAAGACATGATCGAGAAGAAGTGAAAGGCGAGAGCAGTTGATTAACAAGTCTATGAAAGATGAAAGGAGAGCTCTCTCCATATGCAAGATGCAAAACTAAACTAACATGAACTTAAAAATGCAAGCTACATGAAAATTGGTTTACTTGCAAGGTTACAAAACCAATAGACATCTAATAATCATCATCAAGCGTTATTGGTAGCGTCGCAAGATCATACAATACACACTAGCATAACTATGTGGATCTGAATATGATCTATATCAGATAGAAATGTGGAAATCTCGCCTAGGCATCAAAGACATGTAGGTCAAGATGACTAGTGCAGTGAGATTACCTAAGTTTGATATAGCAAGATTATGCTCACATTGAGACACAAGAAAGTCAAGATGACTATAAGCATGCACTTGCGAAACAGTCAAGGATAATACCTTGTAGATCCCAATGTCAAGTGGAACAAGCATAAATGCTTAATGACACTTAGGACCAACAAAATATACCCACAAGCAGAAAAAGCAACAAAACATGTTCTCATTCCCTCAGTCTTCTAGCTATGCATCATCAAAAATGATCATAGGGGGAGAACACTCAGCAAAGAAATCAGCATAGACAACACACAAAGAAATAAAGTCAAACAAATCTCAGCAAGTCAAGTGGGTGTGTGTAGGTCATAGAGTCAAACTTTGAGTATCGCATCTACCAGTGAGAAATATTGCATCATCTAGACTGCGGGTAGGACATCTGATAAGTGTTAAGAAACACTCGACACTAGGGTAGTGTTGAAAAATACAGTTGGGGTGGTGTTGAAAAACACCATTTGTGAGATGCCTAAGAAACCCAGACGCACAAAGAGACCCAAGATGAGCTTAAAACAACGTATGCCCCCTAGACTAAGACAAGAGTCAATTCTAGGCTAGGAGAGGCAAAGTGAGAAGTGGAGCGAAGGAGTGTCATGCAAGACTGATAGACATAACTGCAGAGGGTCTCAAGCAGCGCCTGTTTCCAGGTTTTCACCACTTGATAGATTATTGCAAATTTTTTTCAGGACTTTTTTATAATTTTTTTGTATTTTTGCTACCAAGGCGCCTATTTCCAGGTTTTCACCAAGGCACTTTTTCAATTTTTTTTTATTTTTGATTTTTTGATTTTTTTGGTGAGACATCAAAGCGCCTATTGCTAGGTTTTCACTAGGATGCTCATTTTTTAGTACTTTTTTATGCTTTTTAGGATTTTTTCAGCATCATATATCAATTTTTTTTGGTATTTTTTTAGGATCAATAAGTATGTACAAAGGATGCCCCCAGATAGAATGGCATCAAACTCTCAAGCAAGATCACATCGTGTAGTCCCAATGTCTAGCAAGGTGGGGAACGAGAGGGAATAGCAAGCTAGTGGAAGAGATGAAAGACATGAGAATGAAGGAGAATGAAGGGAAGAAATCTTCAAAGGCAAACTCCTCAAGAGTACCCAAGCTAGGGAAAAAAATTTGTCATGTAAAGCACATTTGGACAAGCAATGAAAAGCCAGCATAGGATAAGCCTCAAAAGCGTAATGCAAAAGAAGGAAAGGATGCAGTCCAAAGAGGGTAGACATGTCAAGAGACTTCATAGCATTGTGTTTTACTCTTTTTTTATTAGATCAAGACCAAAGGGGAAAAGGATAGTGAAAGGCTAGAATGAATGGAGGAAAATAAATATGAAGGCTAAACATGAATGGAATGAAAGCAAGATCATCGTAAGATAGCTCATAAAATAGCCAAATGTTCATGTATAGATCAACATTGTCAAGATCAAAGAGAGAAGATGGAATGAATGAAATATGTAGAAGAACTATGCATGACACCTGATTGCCAGGTTTTCATCATGGTACTTATCCAAGGCACAACAAGAGAGTGGTTTTCACCATAGGACAAATTTATTTCTCTTTACTTTTGCTACCAAGGTGCTTGTTTCCAGGTTTTCACCAAGGCACATTTCCAATTTTTTTAATTTTTTTTTTTGCAAGAAGGCAAGCTTTTCAGATAATGCTCCTTGAAAGGATAAACCATAATATGCCAAGGATTCAAAATGATATGCTCAAAGATGCTGATAGGGAAAGGAAGATGGAAGAGAAAAATGGAGGATAAGGTTTTATGTAAAGCAAGTGAGGCTGGAAGATAGGAGGAATAGGCAAGTGAGGAAAAATGATAGAAGGTAGAAGGATAATGAATGGAAGGATTGTGAAAGGGTAGGTGGAAAGAAAGGAAAGATCAACGTCGACACACATCTTGAAGGGTGGTGAGAGGATAGAGGAAACATGAGCAAAGGAATATGAGAAGGAATATAGCGAATATTTAGCAGAGGTTGTGGTTCAAGCACATGGAATGGAAGAATGTTTTTGGAAGAAGATGAAGTGGAAGCCTTTGGAAGCTTGAATGTCAACTTCACTTGTTGCTCAATATTAGACTCTTTCAAGAGAGACTTTGGAATCCATATAGCCTTAGCCTTTTTATTTCATTTTGATGATTTAGAGAGAATATCTTCAATGATGGATTTTGGAACCCATACTTGTCTTGTAGTTTTCTTCTTAGATATCTCTTTTGACTTTATGCTTCCATGTCGATTAGAGGAGACATGGTGATCTTCTTTTTTTGATGGATTCTTGTATTGCTTCTTTTTCTTGTATTGAACATTCAAGTTACTTCCAAAAGACTTGGGACTTGTGGAAGAAGAAGGATGATATGACTGGTTTAGATGGGTGAGTGGATGAAAAGGATTCAAGGGTATGCATCTATGTTGATCTTGAGGAAAGATAGGAGATGGAGGGACGTAAGGACCCAAGATGGATGACGAATTAGGAGAATTAGGAGGGGAAAGTGAAAGGACATAAGGGCCCAATATGGAAGGAAGACATGAAGCCCTTAGCAGTGGTGGGAGAGGTCCAAGGATGGAAGTGGAAGATGCAAAAGGATAATCAATATGTTCATCAGCATCTATATGACAACCAAGGATATCAGCATCTTTGGAGTGAGCATTGAAATTTTCAATAGAATCGTGAACATCTTGAATAGGACCAACTTCTTCGATAGGATTGTTCAAAGCTTGCAAAGACTTAGGAAGAGTAGAAAGTGGAAGTGAGCATGGAGCGGTAGGACAAGAAGATGGAAGACTTTGATCTTGACAAGGACCTTTGGATAACACAAGTGCAGAATTTGCTTCTTGATTTTCAATAGGCTTAACATTAGCGGTAACAACACCATTTTTAATAACCTTAATGGAAACATCATCTTTGGAAAGTGCAAGTGTGGTAAGGTTATTTTGATCGTCAATAAGCTCAATGGTGCAAGTAGTAGCTTGATCTTGCTTAGGAGATGGTGGAATGAATGCAGAAGAGCGTAGAGGATCAAAAGAACCATGAAACGGATCCGAGACATCATGAAAATGATTAGATGACATGGAGGGTTCTTGATCTTGATCTTTTTTTATATTCTTTTCTTTATCATTTTTAAAGTCCTCTTGACATGGAGCCACTTCTAAGGACAAGGAAGCATGTTGGGATTGTATGGAAGACTTTAGAAGAGATGGTGAAGAATTAGCTGAAGTAGGTAGTATAGCAGACAAAGACTTAAGATCTTTCGGTTTAGCATCATTAGAAGTATTTGCAGCAAATTGAAGGTGAGCTTGAGTTTCTTTAAGAGGTAGCCCTTGAGGATAACTGTAGGGAACTACATGAAAAGTATTAGGATCTTTGTTGGATGAAAGATTTGTGAAAGATTTGGAAGACTCAGAAGCTTTAGGAGATGTATGAGTGTTGGAAGAAGTAGGGGATGGAAGGGGACTATCACAAGACAAAGGTTCCGCATTAACATGATCTTGCTCGGAAGTGCAATTTTGATTTTCAACAGTGGTATTCTTAGAGGAAAGATTCTTGTAGTAGTAATGTTTATAATTAGCGCGTTGCATTTCATAGTCCTCAGCAGTAGTAGATGGATCATCATCAAGGTATTGTCTACAAATATAACCAAACTCTCTTTCGAAATCAGAATCATATGGATCACCATCACAATCTCTCCAATATGACGACCCATTTTTAGTAAGCATGAGTCTACGACTAGGACTCTGAGGAATAGAGGTGTCATAAGTATCACTACAATGTCCATCATCATAGTCATCAAAGGTGTTACGAGGATTTTCACGTTGCTCATTATGGTATGGCTCATGAAGAAAAGCAAGACTCTTGGGGGAAGTAGAGGAAGAACAAGATCGTGAAGAAGAGGAAGGTGAAGACCTAGTGAAAGAAGAAAACTTAGCTAAGGAAGAATTCGAATGATGTTGAGAAGAGTCATGATAAAATTTGGAAGTTGAAGAAGGAGAATAATGTCTGGAAAAGGCATGGTAAGATGTGGAAGATGAGGAATGATGAAAAGACCTAGAAGATAAAGAGTGATTGGAAGAAGGAGATTGTGAGAGAATCATGTCTATAATCCTAGCAAAGGTGTCAGACTCAAGCATCTTTTTGTTTACTCTTGCCTTAAGTTGATGACTTGCGGATGGTTGGAAAAATAATACTGTTCAAATTGAGCAATGAGTTCGAGATCATCCCTTCTCAAGAGAAGTTCTATAGCAAGATAGTGGAAACTCATGATTCTAGAAGAGGAGGAATCAAGCATGAAAGAAATGAATAGAAGAGATGAAATAGAAGAAGGTAGACTAGATAATAAGAGGAAAAGAATCAAGAAGATATGAAAATTTTAGGAAGAAGAGAAAGAAGCATGAAGAAAGAAGAGAAAGGATGAAAATGGGAGACTAGGAAGACATGAGAGATGTGGAAGAAAGGTGACCAAGAGTCATTTGAGAAAATTGATACCATTGAAATTCATTTGGATATTGAGCAACATGACATAGCACCTAAGGTTTGACCTAGATTGACCAAGGATGACTGGAAGTGACACAAATCAACTTGGGATTGCAAGCAGCAGTGAGATAGCAAAATAACTTTGTGCGATAGTTCCTAGGCAAACAATGTGACTCTTGACCAGTGAACATGAAAAACTCAAATTTGAAAGCAAGTTGGTCAATGTTGTAGGTTGTAAGTTCAATTTCACAGTTCAAAAATACAGTAATAGAAGATAATAGAAAAGTTTGCAAACAGTAGGTGATCAAACATGTCATAGAACACTTGAAACAAGGGCAAAAGAAACATTGCCAAGACAAACACTTGTGATATCAAAATAGAAAACCTTATGAACGCTACCGTTTGTTTGAATGTTGAGAACGTTTACACGGGCATAGCACGATCAAAGACAATTCAAGCAATTACTACCTAGAAGGACAATGCTCATTACTTAGCAACGTGTCCCACAACTTGATGCTCCCTTGCCTCACACCAAGTGGTTGCCCACAAGAGATATTGGCGTTGTCATGGAAGTGTCAAAAACACAACCAAAGGAACACATATGGTGAGTGTCTTGGGGTGATCCGGGTAAGTCCACTTGGATCAATCCTTGCACCAAGAAGCTAAGCGGCTAAAATAGGGTGGCCTCTAACCAATGGTTCGTAGTAAGGATTTCCGTTCATAACACCCCTCTTGCTCCTCATAAAGGACTAGGACCTCGCGGCCTCAAGAGTACGTTAAGCATTCTTGCTCAATGCTTTCCCCATGGTCACAATCCCATGAGCTACTAACATCAAGCGAAGACAAGTGTTATGTCTACCAAGGTTTTGTGTCCTCAATAGCCTTGAGATTATAGTGAGTTAGAATCACTCGCCACCAAGGAAAATGATGACAAGGTTGTCCCCACTTGGGTCGTTCCTCTTGATTGCTCAAGAGCAGACCCGCTAAAGGATCCTTATACTAAACAAAAAGTGGATTAACTCTTGAGGTTCAAGGTTTTTGGTTCACCACAAGGGTGAAGAGCATACTCCCCTATCTCAAGAATCTCTCCCAAACACACCAAGCAAAGATTCAATTACCCCCTTGCTTTCAAAATCCCAAGATGGGTCAAGATTTCTGTTTCACCACAAGGGTGAAGAGCATACTCTCCTACCACCTCAAAATTTTTACAACAAGGTATTAAGTGCCTATGAAAGGAAACAACTAGTATATGTCGCACTTAATAAAGAAAGAAATTAAACAAGCACTTGATTTGGTTTTTATGCTTAGGGCAGCCCTACAAAAACCATTAGTAGCCCTCTTTGACATGTGATTTTAGCAAATTTCAAGCAAGAAGCACCTACAACCACAATTTGTTAGACCAACAAGAGTTAGGAGAATCAAAATCCAAAATCTAACAATGATTAGTACATGAAAAATCAGATAATCTGCAAAAATAACTGATCAAATGATAAAATCTGAAAATGAAACCATCATGGTTGGATTAGGCTCGGAAAGACCTTTCCAACGATATATCACACTTAAACTTTTGATACCATTTGCAAAATTTCAAAAAAAATGGGCACCCATTTTCCGGAGTGGCACGGATTTGAAAACGCTAGAAATTTTAGAAAATTTCAAAAAGATAGCTAACAACCTGAAACTTGCAAGATAGATAAAATAGCCCAAAAATAGCTCATTGTCAAGTACAGACACTAGTATCACGCGATACTTCACAGTATACTGGGGCGATACCCTTTAGTCTGTGCGATATTTCGCCTTATGCCAAGCGATACTTCACCTGACACTAGGCGATAGAATTCACAATAGCCAGGCGATACTTCTGACAGGTGAAGTATCACGTGCACATACAAAGAAGTATCACGCGATACTTCTGGAAAGTATCATACGATAGTCTGAGAAAAAAAAGAAGAAAAAAAGACCGAAAATTAAGCTAAAAACTTGCCGAAAAATTGACGGAAATGCAGAAAAAGAAGGGACAAAGCTAGTCTTCTCTGCCCCACGGTGGGCGCCAAAAATGTGTGCTATAAATGTGTCACACTTCTATGGATCATTACATGCAAGGAAACTCAAGAATGAGCCCTCACTAAATCGATCCATAGCTCCCTAGGCATGGAGTGCAAGGGTTTTTAAGAATGCTCTCAGCTAAAGCTATTTAGCCTATAACCTTGCTAGTAAACCATGCAATGGGAGATTCAATGAAGACAAGGGCAA
The DNA here is from genome assembly GCA_027943335.1 of Chamaecyparis obtusa. NCBI lineage: Eukaryota > Viridiplantae > Streptophyta > Pinopsida > Cupressales > Cupressaceae > Chamaecyparis > Chamaecyparis obtusa. Next base: position 1,619,158 of record BSBK01002308.1, on the reverse strand, counting down.
GAATGCCAATATCCTCAATAATCAAGAATGAAAATGCAATGCAACTATGCTAGAAATGGAAGTGCAAGCTAAGCTATGAAAGGAAATATGCAAGTGTTACAATCCAAGCTAATTAATCTATGTGAGCTAATCTAGAGCATAGAAATGAAGCTAATCTAAGAAAGCATAAATATGAAGCTAAGCTAAGAATGCAAGAATGAGATGTAGAATGCAAGAATGAGATGTAGATGCTAAGAATGCTCCAAATTTTCAAAAGCTCCAAAGTGACCTAAAAATCCTGTAGCATAAAGTTAGCATAAAAAGTTGGGGATCTAGAATGAAGAAGAGAGCTCTTCTTTTAAAGGAAATGAGAAGAAATGGACCATGGAGATTAAGAGGCAAAAGATTTAATCAACAGTGGAGCTTGAAGAAGGATCAATCCATGTGCACAAATATCCTCCAATGAGAAAATAAGAGTTGACTTTTATGTCCATACGAGACAAAAAGTATTTTTTCCCTTTTTATAAAATAAGAATAATGCTTTATTTGTGCAACTTAGGATAAGAGGAAAAGGGGGGTTTTTTATTTATTAAAAGGGGAGGAAATATTCCTTTTAAATAAATAAAGACTTAGAATAAGATGGTTAGCCCATAGAAAATAATCGAATAAATGATAGAGCTAGGATTTGATCAAGAGCAAGTAATTTATGATTTAGCAAAAGGGGATAATAGTCTAGATGACCATTTTTAGGTGTATACAGAGGGCACTCGTGTAGATTAAAATATTCTGTATCTTTGACTTTAGTTGTTTGTCTTTGTTTGCCTCCTGATTCGAGTAGTGTCATTTGAGGGCACTCATGCAGATTACAGTCTTCTTTACCTGATCATGTTCTATTTCAGTGGAGGATCTTCAGATCAGTAGTTACTTCTTGACGGAGTTTGCAACTTCTTGCTTCAGTGATGTTCTACATGTTCATCCTTGTTCTTCTTTTTCTGGAACATTCCCTAGTTTTGGAGGCTTCTTCAGTCCTTTAGACTAGTCTTTGTCTCTTTTTGGAGTAGAGTTTTTTCCCATTTGGTTTTCTCTATTTCTCCTCTTTTACAGATACTCTCTTTTGTACTTAGGTACTTGATCAGGCCTTTTGTTGTCGGGACCCATTTGCTTTCAGTTTGTTTTTTCCTAGGTTTTTAGCTACTCCCAAAGTTCATCTTAAGGGGGGTGTTAGAGTAATAAGTCATTTTACTCATTAATTAAATCACATTGATTTAATTACTAAGTCACTTATTATCTCTTTATTACTTAAGCTAAACTTTGGAATATAATAATTAATTACTTTTTTAATTATTATAATGAAACCTAGGTCTTTCCACCCTTTTAGGGTTTCATATCTCCTTTATTTTCATAATATATTATTAAACAAATTATTCATTATTGAACTGCAACTTTTATTTTTGCACATCAATGATTTCTCCTCTCTCATGGATCAATGCGTTCAAGCCTCTATAGCTTCTTGCTTCTCTCTTTCTGTGACAGGTGTTTGCATCTAGGTGTTCTTGGGAGCTGTGGGCGTTTTCTCATCAACTCCAACATTAACCACATTTATAGAGAGGGGAACTCAAGAGCAAATGAACTCGCCAACAAAGGGGTTGATGGAGCCTACATTGGATAACTCTTCCCATAATATATACATGTATTCATTCACATATATTCACATATATAGATATGGAGGAACTTACACCTTAAGATATATTGGACATAAAATAGTGTCTTGGATGGATACTAGGACTCTCCTATTCCAGACAATCAAGATACATTTATAGAAATATACAAACTTTAGTAATTCGAATTCAATCATAAGTATTTAGACTAATAAACCATTACTATTAAATTAGGATGTAGGTTATGTTGCCCAATTCTAACTACTAGGAAACAATCATATTATTATTATAATCATAAGCTGGCCTTCTAACACAATAATATTCCCCCTTAGAAATTTTGCGAACACTTTTTCAATCTAGTAGCATATCCTAACTAGTATTTATATGTTATTCTAATTATAATTAATGTGTGGACAACTAGCTTGAGGCCCATTACATATAAATTCTTGACGGAGATACTTTACTTTAATTAAGACATGTAGCTTCAATTCCTAATAATTATGATAGCATTAACTAAAGGTTACTCCCGTTGTAGGGGATAATTTGTTTGGCCTCGACAATGTATAAACTTATAGGGTTAATGAATAGCATTAATTATAGCCCTTGCAATTATTTAGATTGCACCCTTTAGGTGTATATGGCTAAGAACCTTCTCAGTCTCTTTGAGCGGAAAAAAGCCTTTTGGGAGCTTGTGAAGCTATTATTACTCCATACTACCTCGCATTGATTGATAATTATTTCAAAGAAAGTTCCCATGGATTATGGGTATTTAGCATTGGCTTCTAAACATTACTCTTATTAGTCATTCTTTGTTAGTAACATTGATTGAAAGCGATGGATACCCCTATCTGCATGAAATATGGGAAGCGAGAAATGTCCTTTTGGGCTGAGATTATAGACTTGAAATTGAGAAAGATCATGAAAGCTAAACATAGTCTTATTATTAGGGCAGTGTTAAAAATTGTGGGGAAGGACTTCTCCTCACTGGAAGATTGACCAAAGACTAATACAAAGGTAATTACAATGTTTGTTGCTACTATCCTGCATGTTGATAATGATAAGGCCGCCATTAGTAAACTATGTAAGAGTTTGTTCAAAAATTTCCTTTTGAGAGATTTGGATATTGTCGCGAAAAATATAGATGACAATTTATGTATTCCAAAAAGGAGTGACTATGGTGTCGGAAACAACCTGGTCTCAGTTTACGCCATTTTGGTCATAAAATACTACCCAACCTTTGATAAAATATTTCCTACCATTCTCAGAAACTAGCATTTTTTATTGAGCATTATGCATATTCATACACACAAGGAATGGAAAGGGTTGGAATGGTTTATGGAGGTGCTTAAAGTAGGGAACAGTGATGAAGACTCTGATGACGGAACTCATAATTTAGCCAAGGGCTAAGACCATGACAAGGATAAGGCTTAGCTTGATATAAAATAATATGGACCCTTTATTGTAGCAAACAGTAAGCCTTGATTAAGGACTTTAGGTTTGCTTAAGAATGTGACTCATTTATAGTGATTTTGGAAGGTTTTATGAAGATGGTTCTTAATAGTGCTATGAGATGTATACATTCTGGTTTTGGTTAGGAGCAAACAAGGAATGTATCTCTATCTAATGGCATCTAACATAGTATTAATTTTTGAATCTTGAATTATGTATGGTGTATCTCATCTTGATGGCTTATATTGTTGGATCATAAATGGATAGATTGGTGTTTTGACTAAGGGTTAGTATGATGGCTCTTATACTGTGGTTTTAGAAGGCTTTGTGAAGATGGTTCTTAATAGTATAATGGTTTGTATTCATTTTGGTCCTGGTTAGGAGCAAACGGGGAATGGTTTTTTATTTAATGGCATCTTATATAGTATTAATTAACTGTCTCTTGTGTTCTATTCTTGGTTCAAGGAGTAATTGGATGTTATGCAAGCTCCTCTCTCCTGACAGAATGTAAGATCCTCATTCCTGAGTAAGTCTTTCTTGTGGTTGGTTTCCTCGTCTCCCCTCCTACGACCAAAGAGCCTTAGGTCTTCCCCTTATTTCTTGCTCTGGTCCCTTGTGTTCTTAGGTTTCCTTGGCCAATTTGTGCTCCCTTTGCTCTCAGGGGTTGAGGTTATCTGGTTTCCCTAGGCTAGTTTTGTCCTCCTCTATGCGAGTGTGCCTCCTTCAACTCTCCTTCTCTTCCTTTTATATATTTATATTTATATATATAGTTACACACACACACACACACACAAATATATATATATATATATATATATATATATATATATATATATATATATATATATATATATATATATATATATATATATATATATATATATATATATATATATATATATATATATATATATATATATATATATATATATATATATATATATATATATATATATATATATATATATATATATATATATATATATATATATATATATATATATATATATATATATATATATATATATATATATATATATATATCTGTATCTGTATCTGTATCTGTATCTGTCTCTATCTATATCTATATCTATATCTATATCTATATAACCCTTATCCTGGTTTATTTTATTCTCTTCATTCTCTCCTTTTGTTTTTCTATATATTCAAATGCTCAATAGATAGATGGGTAAAAACACAACATAATTTACTTAAGCTTTGACAAACATATAAAAATTTATAAAAAATGAAAAATACATAACAAAAATGTGATGATGTAAAACTACCTAAAAACACTTTGTTTTGGGCCTTTATTAAGAATTTGATTTATTAAGATATTTTAGATCTTATTGACTATAAACTTTCATTTTTATTAAAAAAATCATAAGTTAAAAAGAAAAAATGACTATTGTAAGTAAAAAAGAAAAGTAGCTATCAAAAGACATGTTAGACATGTTATGTAGATTTGAATAATATTTTAATAGCTATTATAAATAAAAATTTAGTTATATAAAGTGTAACTTTAAATAATATTTATATTTATAATTTATTAATTGAATTAATTTTTAAAATTTTATATTATAACTAATTATTATTTATTCCTTTCTAACTGATAAAAATATTTATTTTCTAACGTCTTAGACCCTTGATGCAATAAAAAATTATTAATATTTAATTTCCTTAGCACAATACTATACACCTTCCAATATCTTATTTTAAATCATAATAAATTATTTAAAATTTATATTCTTATAATCTAATATTAAAATTCTAGCTTTACATTTTTTTAATTCTAAATTTATATTATTATTTATTATTTTCTTGTAATTTAATATTAAAATTATATTAATATCCTTCTCACATTTTAAAATTTGATTATATCTTTCTTATTATTGGTCATGTATTTCTAAAGCTCAAGTTGTAATAATAGTTTTCTATTTATTCCCTTGTTCATAGGGTTGGTGGATTTAAATCCCTGTCTATGGCCATATTGAGTGCATCTTGAACACCTCTCGAGGAAGAATGGATAAAAATGAACTTCAATAAGGTGTCACTAGGTAATCTTGGTCAATTTGGTGTCAAATGCATATTCAAAAACCACAAAAGTGCAAAGATCGTAAACTTGATCACCCACTCCGTCTGGGTACCAAAAATAAAGTAGAGGTATGGGTAGTATAGCATGGCCTTAATAAGGGGCTAAAATTAGGGATTAAAAAAAATGGAAGGCAATTCTCTCGCAACCATCAAAGACCTCAGAATGGGAAAATTGGTAAATTGGAAAATTTAAGTAATATCTTAAAATTTTGATTGAACTTTAAGGATTTCAATGAGTTCAAGGTGGGATACATGTATAGAGAAAGCAATATAGATGTTGATATGTATGTCAATCATGTCGTTGATTTATCCATCACTCTCGACTCTTAAGGTTAGTGGATTTGTTGTAGCTCATCACTCATAAGTGTCAATCATTATTAATTATTAGTCATGCATGTGATTTCATTTCATTGTAGACACATAAGCAACTCCCATCAAATAGATGATTTAATAAGCGATTTATGAAAGACAAACAATTATTGCTCAACACATGTTAGGCCATACATATTTTGTGGTGATTCTCTTTTGACTACCATTTTTTTTTGGTACATTAATGGAGTTAACGATGTGCCTTAAAGTGAAGTAGTAAGTAGCCTTTGATGGGGCGATTACAAACTTGCACCTTAAGAAAATCTTCAAGATAAATTCCAGGATTGTACTAGAAGTAATTTGTATGGTATTGGTCATGCCTTTCTCTTTGACACTGTTCAGACCATAATTTTTTGCAAAATTCAGTGTTCATTAAGAACAAAATAACAATGAAAAGTTTTGAATAATCATCTTCCATTGCCCCCTTTCACATGTCATCACCAAGCTTTTGTATTTTGATCTTCGGTAGATTGAAGCTACTAAAATTTTCTTTGCATAATTTCCCATGAATACCATTGTAATACATTTCATAAATCACATAAAATTGCAAGACATACCCTTTTCACCATATTTCTCTATTTCACTGACCCCAAAATAGTAGGCTACAAAATAGAGAACTTGTCACTATTTCGCAAGTAGTGATCTCTATTGTGGCAAAATGGTGAAAAGCCGCTATTTGACCAAAGGCAAATTATGATCTGGAAAATTGGTGAAATATTAATAAAGACAATTAGCAAGATGATGAAGTAAATGTGTAGAGGTAACATGTAATTAATACAAACAGAGTAGAATGATTGCGATTTCGCTGATCTCAAACCTCGAAGGGACCAAAAGAATTGAATTAAATACAGTGAAAGATAGTTTATATGTGTGAAAAAATTATGACGAGATTGATTCATTGAAGTAGAGAGCGAAGTTGGAGTAAAAGGTAGGTGTGCGGAAGCTCAAACGACATCAAAAGGGTGCTCAAAGTCTACAACAGGAGCTACCAATAGAATTGTAGCATTGGATGCTAAATTCTGTAATTACAAACAGGAAATGGAAGGGTCATTTGAGTCACATGCCTGCCATCCTCAGTTATCATTGGCCTACTCATTTTTAGATTGCACGATGAGTGGATGAATATATTGAGCCTCCAATGGAGAAGACCCATACTAAAGAAGAAGCACACAAGGACACCCATGAAGAAACTCGAGAGACATGATCATGTGGCCTCGTTGTTTTTTGTTATGTTTTAGTGTTTTATCAAATGTTGTTAAAAGTTCATAATTAAAAATGATTGTAGTTATGAAACGATGTATTGTAATGTTATGAAGCTTGTATCCTCTCTAAATTTTGTATAAACAAGAGACCATGACCAAATTTTTAAAAAATTTTCATAATCATATTAAAAAATACCACATACTATCCGTAATACTTTTCAAGTTTTACAAGTAATACAATCAATACTTTTTTTTAAATTGTGTTGTGGGGGATCTTTATTCAAGACTAGTTCTCTCTGATTTTCATTTCAAGGAAATGAATGCTTTCTTAAATCTTTGTATGAAATAATTATTTGTTGCCATGGTAGTTTGACAAATAAGATACATTTGAGAGTTCCATGTCCTTATGTTTCTTGTCTGATTGGTCTTTTCAAGCAAAAGTTAAATTAAATCAGACTAATTATTATGGCCATTAATAGTTAAGTAGTATTGAAGATTGGAATATTTGATAGATTCATCCAAATGGCAAGTTTAAAAATTATCTTACAAAGTTATACATAGGGTCTGGAAGAGGGTGACTCTATAGCCCAAAAAGGAAGAAGGCACTGATCGATTACCTATAAAATTCATTTAGAATCATTTAGAACATAATAAGATCAAGTGGAAGATAAGTATAAAAAAGAATCAAGATAGTTATAGACAAGACTTAAAGAAGTAGCACTAGAAGGAAGATAGAGAGAAGCAAGATTCAATCAGAAACCAAGATAGTTGTAGATCAAAATTGAAGAAGTAGAAGTAGAAACAAGATACTAAGAAGTTAGAAGGAATCAAGTAATTCATTTAGAATCATTCAGAACATAATAAGATCAAGTGGAAGATAAGTATAAAAAATAATCAAGATAGTTATAGACAAGAATTAAATAAGTAGCACTAGAAGGAAGATAGAGAGAAGCGAGATTCAATCAGAAACCAAGATAGTTGTAGATCAAAATTAAAGAAGTAGAAGTAGAAACAAGATACTAAGAAGTTAGAAGGAATCAAGTAGTCAGTAGTGAATCAAACTATTTCAATAATACATGTCATTTTGAGATAGATATTAGGAGTAAGATATAAGTAGAATATATACATCTACTATAAAAGGCATCAACTCGAAGAATCAGTTGGTAAGAAGGTGTACCCAACTAGGTCCTGCAGAGCCTGAAATGCAAAGGATTCTAATAGCAATTTGGTTAATCTTGTTCGTTGGCTAAATCAATTGGAGGGTTTAATCATAGAGATCGACATACTCTTAGAATTTTCCAATCTGCTAATTTTGGAACCAACATATTGGCGACTATAAGGGGGAGTTGAACTTAAAAAATATCATCCAAAATCTTTGGTGTTATTGGGATCAGATGAGTTGAGAAAGCCCCATTTGAGTCACAACCAATGGATTGGAGACTCTTATAGGGATGAACATAAATAATTTTTTAGAATTTTTGGTGACATAAGAAGAGTTCTCTATTGGAGAGAAGAACCTAGAAGACCAATATAACATATTCCTCATACTGAGGTGGTGATTCTGAAAAATAAAAAATAAGTACAAAAGTATATGAATGAAAAAGTAGTTTGTCAATCCAAAAGAGCTAGTCAAAGACATTGAGTTTGAAATAATCTAAGTCTCAATCTTGTATGTTTGGTAGGAGGTCATTAGCATAAAGACACCCTAATAATCATATAGAGTTAAATAAAAAAAGTAGGACTATATAAGACAAAAGAGAATATAAGGACTACAATCTTAAGAACAATCCAATGGGGCTTGAAGAAAATAGGTTTCTTGATAGATAAATTGAGATTCCCAAGTATTATATAGATGATAATAGTTTTCATGTGTATGGTGAAAGAGTATCAGAAGAAGAAGAAATGAGCCTGACTCATGCTAATAGAGCATACAATAAAATAAATGGAAGGAGTTAGTGGGAAGGAACTCAACATCAAGCTAATAGACAAAGAACTTTAAATGCTCCTCCTCAATTCCATAACCTAGGGACATCAAGAAGAAGTTGAGGGGAAGTCCATGCAAATGAGAAAGAAATGGATAAACAAAAGGAAAACAGTAAGAAAATACAGGACCAATTGAAAAGTATATACGATGCAGTACATAAGTCTAAGATAGGAAAATATGTTGTATTAGCTTACGAGGCCATAAAAATATATCTAGTCTATTCGAGCCAGGAGATCAAGGTGAGAAAATAAATAATGAAAATGCTCAATCAGAACATAATTCTTAAGGATCTAGTGGAGATAGAAATACAAATGGTGAGATTCCAAGGAGACAAGCTAGATTCCCTCCTAGAAATGGAAATAACCAAGGCTTTAATATGTATCATTTCAATCCTTTATATGATCATAATAATATGCATCCCAGAGGCCCTCAACATTAGTTTATCCCTTTTAGTGACTTCTATCATGGTTACCATCATGGACAACCATAATTTGATCTAAATGGACAACCATATATCTCATAGTACTAGCCCCAATATCAGTATAATCCTTTCTATAATCAACAAAATAATGATATGGGACAAAATTAACACATCCCTCATAACCATGGACAATAGTATAGGAAAGATACATTCACAGTGACACCAATGAATGTGGATAGATACAGACAGTTAGATTTCATTGGGATAGCACGGTACCCTAATGAAATAACTAATGAACTAAGAAATTTTATCCCAAAATTCAATGGTAACAATGCTGAAATAGGAGAGAATCATGCGAGATCTTTTGAAAACACTATGGATAACTTTGATATACAAAATGAGGATGTTTATATGAAGCTCTTCATGCAGTCATTTGCAGATGATGCAAGAGAATGGTATAAAGGGTTGCCTAATGCATCAATTGGTAGTTGATCAGAGTTTAGAAGTATCTTCTTGGAAGAATACGAGGACCACAATTATCCTTAATTTTCCTTGCATGAGCTAATAAATGTGAAAAACAATTATAATGAATCAGTGGCATATTTTAATAAAATATTCTATAAATGATTAAATAGAGCTCCTAGACATATGAAGCCTATTGATCAATTTTTTTTGGTGTTTTACATGGATTCTTTTGAAAGCAAGACTAATTATGAAATATGGTCTAGAAATGCAACTACATTGCATGATGTATGCAAGATAGTGGTCACAATAGAGAATAACAGGAAAGCAGCGGGTAAGGTTGGAAGAAGGGATGATGTCAAGTTGCATAACCCTAAGGCACAAAAGATAAATAAAGAGGAATATATGTTTGACAAGGTCATGAATGCCCTGAAACATTTATCACTAAAAGTTTCTAGGGTAGAAAAGCCTCAGTTTCACATAAATGAGAGGCCAAGACTGTATGACATGTCATACCATACAAATTGGAAAGATGGAAAACTAGAGATTCCAAGACATAATTCCAATAAGGATACACATGGTCCACTTAGCAGAGGAAAACACATGGTAGAAGAAATCCCATGGTGTATGCCCTAAATTTTACCACATTCACCATTACAATGTGATGTAGCTCAAAGTTTGTAGGAAGAAAATGTATAATATGATGAGTATGATCTCGACAAGTCAATTAATACATTATCAATTAAACCCTTTGATGGAGCAGATGATTATGACTCATCATAAGATGGGTATGAGCTTGATGTAAATTCTCAAAGGCACAATCATCAGTGTTGTATGTAGTAAGGGTTTTCAAAATAAGAGAAAGAAGATATCCCTAGACTAAAAAGGCCTACTGTTAGATAACTAAGAGGAGGGGGGGGGGAGGGGGGTGAATAAATTAGTTCCAGTTATTCTACAGTCCCAAATCATTTAGATGTATATACTCAAACTTTTCAATCAAATTATCAACTCATTAAGCTATCAACAATATCTTTCTGTTCATCTACTGATTGTCAGTCATTTCATTACTGTGTTTACCGATTAATCCAGATATGAAATGTGTAAAGTAAAATAATAATCCAATCACATCAAATACACATAATACAAGGATTTTAACATGGAAACCATGTCAAGGGAAAAACCATTTAGGACCGGTACCCCAAAATATTTCACTCTTTTGAAGTGAGCTCGGTTAGGAGCCAACCCTGTTAAAGGTTACAAAACACACTGTGAGGTGTGACCTGGTTAGAGGATTTATCACTAATAGTTAACTCTTGACCATCATTCACTATGGGGTCAACAAGAAAACCAACAACATTCCTTGAATGTCACATTGAGATACAAAAAGACTGTTAAGTCCACTTGGTTAAGAGATTTTGTTGTAACAATGGTTAAATCGATACAGTAGTGATTTGATTTAAATACAACTAAGATTTGCAAATTTTTAGATCTATGCTAAGCTCAAAATATGTCCTCTGATCAATATTCAATTCAATCCTTCATATCCTCCAACTTATTCAGCTTGGTAAATAATTCTCTATCGCTCAGTAATGTTTGCAGTTCAACTCAGTTCTGTCTATAACTAGTTTGATCAGTAGTCCATGAAAAAAAAGTTCATCCACGTGAATTCTCCTATAGAGTCAATTATCCCAGACTCAATAATGAATCTCATGTCTCTTTAAATAGATGTCATAAACTATTTTCTTCTCATCCATTAGATTTTGCCTCAATCTCCATCATCCATTTTGTCGCTTAAAGCTTCCTCAACATTTGTGTCTATAACACGTTTCATCCTTATCCATTTGATCATTCTTGAATTTTGTTAGTCGTTAGATCATCATAACAAACTTTATCTTTTACTTCAGAATCATAAGCAATCTTCCAGCTCATCAATTTAGTCAGCTGTTATAAACTTTAATTATTTCTCTCACTCGGTTAATACATAATGTTTCGGTGAATACTAACTTAGTTATTACTGTTACTCGGTATACACTGCACTGGCTTGGTGTATACATAAATCTTCAATTACCGACCACATAAACTTGTTTGATTCTGATCTCTAGTACATAGCAAATTCATGTACTACAATCAAGTCAACAATATGATGCCATAGTCTTATCAATAAGTTACCCAATGTATACCTTAGCCATATCTTCCATATCCATCTCTTTTTCATGTAGATATCTCATTCCTTTACCATTTTCTTCTTCAGATGTTTGTAACTATCATGATAAGTACAATCAAAACTAGTTGAAATCAATGACAATACATATTGACTAATTTAATTGCCTTACATATCTCTTTAGTAGCTCAGTGATCTTTAATCAGTGTCTTTCACTTGTCCATTCATTTCATCAAGTTATTCAATCAGTTGTAGGTTATCAATCTCTCCCTTTGGCATTGATGGCAACATAGATATGAAATATGCCATAGAATACCAAACATCTATTCTACAACTATATTAGTAAATGTTGTAGCTTGGTAAGCTCTCCTAGCTTGATTATTTAATATGTTTAATCACTACATAGCATTTCATGAAGACTCTCCCTATGGATTTGATCTTCTTCTTCCTTTTTAATTCTTTCCCTTTGAATGATATTTCATATGAAATCTTTCTCTCCCTTTGACAACAATGCCAAAAGAAATAAACAGCTCTTCCATAGCCATAATATCGCTGGTGTTCAGTTCAGATTAAGTACCTTAATGTACTGATATGCAGTGTTCTTGTTCTAGCTTCACAACCTTAGGAATCCTAAAGTGTGAATAATATGCATCAACATCATTTGATATTCTAATAAAGTATAGGTAGATGCAACCTCCTAATCACCTTAGTGACCGATAAATAGGGGATGGACCCCTAGTCTAGTCCTCAAGTACTCAAATGTTTCCTTCGATAAGGGTTTAGTAAATATGTATGCAAGTTGTTCTTTTGATTTCACAAATTCCAATTTCACTTGCTTTTCTTGTACTTGTTCCCTCAAATAGTGATACTTAATAGATATGTGATTTTTCTTTGCATGTATCACTAGATTCTTGGAAATGTTTATAGCACTTGTGTTGTCACAATATATTATCACTGGATCAATGATCTCTTCATTCATCCCTTTCAAAAGTTGTTTTATCCATGCAGTATTTGAATAATTAGCAATAGTAGCAACATATTATGCTTCAACAGTAGATTGAGAAATACATGCATGTTTATTACTTATCCAAGTAACTAACTTTTCTCCCAAAAAGAATGCTCCACTAGTAGTGCTCTTCTGGCCATCAATATTTCCAGCCCAATTTGCATTAGTGTAAACTTGTAGTTCAAAATTGCCCTCTTTCTTGTACCAAAAACCATAGTTCTCAGTATTTTTCAAATATCTCAAAATCCTCTTAACAACAGTCATATGTGATTCCTTAGGATTAGAAGAAAATCTTGCTACAATCCCAACAAAATGTGCAATATCAAGTCTACTATGCATAATATACATTAATTTACCAATCATTGCTCTATATAATGTCTGATTTACCTCGGTTGACTGATCATCTTTTGTCAATTTGCATCATGTGACCATTGGTGTACCTACTATTTTGAATCTTCCATTCCAAAAGTCTTCAACACTTCTTATATTTACTTTGATTGTGTTATGAATATCCCTTCACTTTGTTGTAGAATTTGCAAACCAAGAAAGAATTTAATATCTCCAAACATTGACATTTCAAATTCCTTTCTCATTTCATCAGCAAATGATTTACAAATATTATCATATCCTCCAAATATAATATCATCAACAAAAATTTCAGCAATAAGGATATTGTCATTAATTTCACTTTTTAAGTATAAATTGCTATTGTCACTTGCTCTCACAAATCTAATACTAATAAGATATGCATACAGTCTCTCATACCATGCTCTCGGTGCTTGTTTCAGTCCATACAATACTTTGTGCAACTTACATACCATGTTCATCTAATTTGGATCAACAAAACCTTCAAGTTGTTCAATGTATACGTCCTCCTCAAGTATTCCATTAAAAAATGAAAAATTAACATCCATTTGATATAATTTAAATCCTTTGTGTGCAACATATGCAAGTAATATTCTAACTCCTTCAAGTCTTGCAACTGGTGCAAAAGTTTCACCATAGTCAATTCCTTCTTCTTGTGCATATCCTTTGCATACAAGTCTTGCTTTGTTCCTAGTGACTTCACCATTCTCATTCAACTTGTTTTTGAATATCCATTTGGTTCCAATAACATTTTTATCACTCAGTCTCGGTACCAATGTCCATGTTTTGTTTTTCTCTATTTGCTCAATTTCTTCGTTCATTTCTCTAATCCATTCTTCATTTTCAAGTGCATCTTTAACATTTTTAGGTTCAAATTCACAAACTAAACATGTGTTATTTCTCAACTTACTTCGTGTCATCATGCCAGCTTTCTTGTCTCCAATAATCTAGTTTTGTGGATGGTGTCTTCTCACAAGTTTTGCTAACCCTTGCTCTCTTCATTGTTCCTCAGTTGGTGTAGGATCAATGTTTTCCCCAGTAACAATTTCCTGATTCTCAGTCTCTATAGGCTGATGCTCGATATTTTTATCTTGTTGCTCGGTAGCTTCAATCTGTTGCTTGGGTAGACCATCATGTAGTTCAATGAATGTATATCTATTATAGTCTTCTGGTTCCTTCCTTCTTTCTTCATTATTTTTCTCAGCAAACTCATCAACTTTCACATTTTCACTTTCAATCATTTTGTTAGAAACCTTATTCAAACATTTATAAGTTTTGCTTTTAGTAGAATACCATAAGAATATTCCTTCACCACCTTTAGAATCAAATTTCTCATTTCTATAATCTTTCAAAATGTAACACCTACTTCCAAAAATTATGAAATAACTTACATTAGGTGTGTACCCATACCATAACTCATAGGGTGTCTTGTTTGAATCTTTCTTTAGTTGTACTTGGTTAAATGTGTATACAACAGTGCTAACAAATTCTCTCCAGTACATTTGTGCAAAATCCTTTTCAATCATCAGTGTCCTAGCACAATCAACTATAGATCTATTTCTCCTTTTAGAAATTCCATTATGTTGTGGTGTTCTCAGTGCAAAAACCTGTCTTTTAATTCCACGCTCATTACAAAAGTTAGTGAACTCATCAGAAATAAAATGATCTCCTCTATCATATCTTAAGCATTTTAATTCTTTTCCACTTTTTCTTTATACCATTTAAACATCTTGAAAGCTTCAGATTTCTCTTTCAAAAACATAACTACCATCATCCTAGAATAGTCATCAACAAATAGAATAAAGCATCTATCACCATAATAACTTTGAGTTCTCATAGGACCACATAATTTGGTATGAACCAACTTTAAAATAGCATTAGATAAAAATTTCTTGCTCTTGAAACTCGATTTTGACATTTTTCCCATTTGACATTATTTACACATGACATGGTCAAGTTTAGATAAACTCAGTAAGCCTCAAAATTTTATTTTATTACTGATCTTAACCATGTTCTCAAAATTCACATGACATAACCTTTTGTGCCACAACCAAACATCTTCATTTCTATCCATTAAGCAAGAAGTTTCTGCATTGTCAAGATAAAATATATTACCTTTAGATTGTTCACTAGTACCAACCAACTTTCCTGTTTCATCATAGATTTTCACCTTCCTACTTTCAAATGCAACTCGGTGACCTGAGTTATTTAGCTATACCACACTTAACAAGTTATAGTTAAGACCCTTCACCCAATATGCATTTTCACATTTTATCTTATTTATCAGCATGATAGATCATTTTCCTTTTATTAGACAAGGTGTGTCATTTCCCATTTTAACAGATTTTCCCTTGTAGTGCTCAAAATATTCAAATTTGTCCTCATCACCAGTCATATGATGTGTATTAATAATCCATGTATCATTCTTTCTAACTTTAGATATAAGTGTTGTTTCTACATACCTTTCTTCTTCTTCTGAATCTTCTTTCAAAGCTATGAATACCACCTCAATGTCTTTATCAGTGTTAGTGTCAGTCATCATCATCATTTTCAACTAGGTAACATGCCTTCTTGCCTTTGTCTTTATAGTCTTAGTTGTTTCTTCCATCATAGTGTCAGTTGCCTCTATGTTCTCAGTTATATCTTCTATCAAACTTCCTTTCACCAGATCAATCATTGTCTTTGTCATCTCCTTTCTTGTTAGGACATCTAGCTACAATATGACCAATTTATTTATAGTTAAAACATGCCAGAGGTAATTTCCCTTTATACCTTCCTTTACCTTTTTGTAATCTTCTAGCCATAAGTGCTTCAAGCTCATCAAGTTCATCTTCATCAGTGTCACTGTTAGTTTTATTTCTTATCATATGTTTATTGCTAGATTTACTAATTTTCAAGGATGACATAAATGCATACTCAAAACTCAGTACAATACTATTATCATAGTTATTCAACTCAAAAGTAGTCAGTTTACTGATTAGGCTATCAAGTGTAAGAATGTTACTTGATGCATATCTCATTTCATGTATTGCAAAAATTCTGATAGCATAGATAGGCATCAAGGTTCTAAGAATTTTACTTACAACCATGCCTTCATCAATAATACCTCTGCTCCTCAGATATCATTGAAAATATCTTTTATTCAGTTACTATATTGTGAAATGTTCTCACCTTCTTTCATTTTCATATCATCAAACTTTCCTCTAAGACTTTCAGCTCTTGCCCTCAATACATTTACATCTCCTTCATGAACTAGTGCAAGTTTGTCCCACATTGCTTTAGCATTAGTACATGTCTTGATATCTTCAAATTCAACATCTGATAAGGCAACAACAATCTCTATCATTGTCATGTTATGTTCATGTATGTCTCTCAATTGATCAACTGTCAAAGGTCCAATTGTCGGTTGAATGTAATCATTAGTCAAGTAGAATAGTGCAAATTCACCAATTCCATATATGTGCAACCTCATTCTGCTTTTCCATGTTGAGGAGTTGTCTTTGTTTAGCTTTGGTACCTCTCTCTTATACATCTTGTGATCTTTAGCTTAAGTCCTTAAAACTTCTTTTTCAAGCACACAGAGCTCTGATACCAATTTTTAGATAACTGAGAGGGGGGGGGGGGGGGGGGTGGTGAATCAAGTAGTTCTAGTAGTTCTAGTTATCCTAGTTATCCTATAGTCCCAAATCATTCAGATGTATATACTCAAACTTTTCAATCAAATTATCAACTCAGAAAGCTATCAACAATATCTTTCAGTTCATCTACCGATTGTCAGTCATTTCATTACTGTGTTTACCGATTAATCTAGATATGAAATGTGTAAAGTAAAATAACAATCCAATCGCATCAAATACACACAACATAATTATTTTAATGTGGAAACCTTGTTAAGGGAAAAAACACTTGGGACCGGTAACCCAAAATATTTCACTCTTCTGAGGTGAGCTCGGTTAGGAGCCAACCCTGTTAAAGGTTACAAAACACACTATGAGGTGTGACCTGGTTAGAAGATTTATCATGAATAGTTAACTCTTGACCAACATTCACTATGGGGTCAACAAGAAAACCAACAACATTCCTTGAATGTCATATTGAGAGACAAAAAGATTGTTAAGTCCACTCGGTTAAGAGATTTTGTTGTAACAATGGTTAAACCGATACAATAGTGATATGATTCAAATACAACTAAGATTTGCATATTTTTAGATCTATACTAAGCTCAAAATACCTCCTCTGATCAATATTTAGTTCAATCCTTCATATCCTCCAACTTATTCAGCTTAGTAAATAATTCTCTATCGCTCAGTAATGCCTGTAGTTTAGCTTGGTTCTGTCTATAACCAGTTTGATCAGTAGTGCATGAAAAAAAGGTTCTTCCATGTGAATTCTCCTATAGAGTCAATTATCCTAGACTCAATAATGAACCTCATGTCTCTTTAAATAGATATAATAAACCATTTTCTTCTCATCCATTAGATTTTGCCTCTTAATCTCCATCATCCATTTTGCTGCTTAAAGCTTCCTCAATAGTTCTATCTATAACACATTTCATCCTTCTCCATTTGATCATTCTTGAATTTTTTTAGTCGTTAGATCATCATAACAATCTTTCTCTTTTGCCTCAGAATCATAAGCAATCTGCTAGCTCATCAATTCAGTCGGTTGTTATAAACTTTAATTGTTTCTCTCACTCGATTAATACAGAATGTGTCGGTGTATACTAACTCAGTTATTACTGTTACTCAATATACACTGCACTAGCTCGGTGTATACATAAATCTTCAATTACTGACCACATAAACTTGTTCAGTTATGATCTCTAGTACATAGAAAATTCATATAATACAATCAAGTCAACAACATGATGCCATAGTCTTATCAATAAGTTACCCAATGTATACCTTAGCCATATCTTCCACATCCATCTCTTTCTCATGTAGATATCTCATTCCTTTACCATTTTCTTCTTTAGATATTTGTAACTACCATGATAAGTACAATCAAAACTAGTTGACATCAATAACAATACATATTGAATGATTTAATTGCCTTACATATCACTTTAGTGGCTCGATGATCTTTAATCATTGTCTTTCACTTGTGCATTCATTTCATCAAGTTATTCAATTAGTTTTAGGTTATAACCTACAAAGGAAGAAAAAAGAGCTTTGACTATTGCAGCTGTAGCCCAGAATAGGATTAATTACAACCTAAGGAATAAAGTTGTAAATGCATATCAAGGCAATCTTGTTGGACTCTTTGTAAAAGAAAATAATCCAAAACAAAAAGGGCTAGACACTACAACCAACGAGCAGTCTGAAACAACCATAACCAAACCAAAAGTTGACAGTACTAAACTTGTCAAGTCACTACAAATCAAAGCCTCTAAAAAGGTCGAGTTGGTTACACCCACACAAGTTGCACATGCATCATCATTTGACATTTCAAATTCTTTATAACATTTGAAGGTTTTTGTCCCTTTATTGGATATGATGAGGTGTCTTGAGTATAGAGAGAAAACCATAAAGATGTTATTGGTTGTCCCTAGAGAACAAAGTAAGGAACAAAAGCATGAAATACCTGCAACAAGTAAACAAGAGGAAGAAGTAACACCAGTGGTATACTTGGGTACTACAATAACTAAGAATCCTTCACAAGTCTAGATCCTTTTTATATGACTTTGTTAATTAATAATATGTTGGCAAAAAAATGTATGATTGATTCTAGAGAAGATGTTAATATTATGCCTTTTGAGATAATAAAAGAGTGGGGACTATGGGTTGATACAACCTAAGGTAAGTGTTATGCTATGGACAACAGATGTGTCCTTGTTGTAGGCATCATGAAAGTTGTGGAATTTAAAACTGTTGCTTGTCCTGAATCCTCTTATAGGACATATATCACTGTGGTAGATGTTTCTCCAAACTATCAAATGTTGCTATCTAGACAATGGTCAAGCCTTGTTAGTAGCCACGTCCAATTGGATTTGTCATATGCTACCATACCAGTGAATGGGAAATAGGTCAAGGTAGAAACATAACCAAGATCATCGTACATAAAATTGAAGATGTAGATCCTAATCAAATGACTTTTTTTTGCCATACTGATTTGGATAATTTCACAGTCCAATTAACTAAGAATGAGTTGAAGAATATTGAGCTTATCAAAACTCATGCTCTAAGGAGCCATGATCAGATATGGTAGGTGTACTTTGACGATGTTGGATAAATGAGAGAAGGGGGGGGGGGGCAGGTGAATTAGTTATAAAATATGTTATCTTAGGTCCCTTAACAATTTTCAACCTTAATTTATATTATCGGTAGATAGACCATGCAATCAAATTTAAACATTTAACCAACCAGAACAATATTCATCAAAATATCAATAAATAGCATGCAAAACATTCAATCACACATTAACACCAATATTTAACATTGAAACCCAATTTGGGTAAAAACCAGTGCAGAAATTGTCACCCACAAAATAATTCACTCTTCCAAAGCGAGCTTGGTTAAAAACCAATCCTGTTAAAGATTACAAACACATTTGCTAGATGTGACCTTGTTAGGGGATTTTCACCAAAGATCAACTAGATTTGTCACCCTATAATGAGTGGCCTTATTAGAGGACTTTAGAACATTTGTTAGAATGCCACCTTACAAAGGATTTAGAAATTAGGACTGTTAAATCCACTTAATTAAGATATTTTATGCTACAATGGTTAGAAAGTAATAGTGAAATGATCTGATAAAATATGCAACTACCTTTTCATGTTCATATCTCCTTTCTACTCATTTGTCCTCTTCAAACTCTTCTTTTTTGGCTGATCAATACACACACTTCATCTCATCACTTTTCTTCACTGCATCCACACATTCCTTCAACTATGTTATGCTCGGTGTACCCTTCTCTTTAATTAGGTTTAATGCTTTGGATATCAATAGTTCAACAACAACAACAATATCAATATCAACAACATGATCATCATGATCATCCTTTATATAGATTATTTTTTCCGCTTAATCTCATCCATTCAATCAAATCTGTAGCTCGGTAAAATATTTTATGATTCTTTCTAGCTGTATCTTCACCTTGGAACTTGATATTTTCTTAGATCTCAAACCAATCACTAAATCTTCATCATTTATTTGTACCTAATGATTCTGATTCATGATTTCATTAACTGACTTTGTTCTTTCCTTAGAATCTTCTAGATCAATCTAGATCTTCAATCAATATTGTCTGTTATTTGATTCTTTGTTTAACCAACCAACTTCATCTACTCGGTTAAGTCTTTCTAATCGGTTAACATTCACTCGATTAACTGTGGTCGACCAATATCTTTACTCACTGACAATTATTTCTAGCTTGGTAAAACACATTGTTTCCTTGTCTTTTCACTTTGCAACTTCAATCCTTTATTACCGATCAATGCAACTAACTTGTGCATCATTATAACAATTTATTAAATCATGTAAAATTCAAATCAATATTAACTTGTCATAGAGCAATTAAAAAATTGCCCAATTAAGCTCGTATACTTAACATCACTTCTTTATTTCATCTTTTGTCTTTACCAATAATTTCTTCTCCTAACAATATATATTTCAGATTGATATGGCAATTCAAAATCAGTAAGTCAATAGGATTTACATCAATGACAACATAACAACTGATCCAATCCTTCTACATAGCTTTCATTTCTCGATTGACCTTGTTCATTCTCAACATCACAGTGTCAATTGAATAACAATCTTATCAGTGTAGCAATCTCATCAGTTGGGGTAACAGACAGAGCTTGTAGCGGGAAAGGAAAAGGAGTAGGAATAATATCCATATCACATGACATAAGGACTTTCAAATACTCATTCCTCTCAACATTTGAGTGCACCAACAATATGGAAGAATATGAGGGCCTCTTATTGGGGTTAAATTTGGCCTACAAGCATGGGATCAAATTTCTTAGTGTATATGGAGATTATGAATTGGTTGTTTCACAAGTAAGATCTAAATACATCGCTAAGAATATAAGACTCAAACAGTATAGAAATGAAGTGCGGGACACAATTGAATTATTCATTTTCAATAGATGGGTGGATAGATACAAGAACATAATGAAAGACTTTATAACAAATATTGCATTAAAACAAAATGACATGACATTGAGTGGCATATCGAAGGTAGAAGTCAAAAATAGACCATCAGTACTTGACAACATTTGCAATTGGCAAGTCTTTGAGGATGATCATGATTTATTGAAATTCCTACACTGTGAAGATATATATGAATCTCAGGAAATAGATTTCAATGCCTATGTAGAGGAAATTGATGGAAATGAGATAGTGTTTGGGAAAGAGATTGTTCAATTAAAGACTAATAAAATTCCCAAGGTGCTAGTTGCATTAACAAGAGTATTTGAAAAAGATGACAAGATTGACGTCAAAATAACACCATTCAAGGAAGAAGATGTTGAGAAGGTAAATTTAGGAACTAAAAATTCTCCTAAAAATGTATACATTGGGAAGAAGGTCACTCTAAGAATCAGGGGGAATTTGAGAGCATTGTTAAGAAAGTACATACATTATTTGAATGGTCATACAATGAACTAAAGGATTACAAAGAAGATTTATTTCAACATTAGATCCCCTTGAAACCTGATGCTAAACCATTTAGACAAAGGTAGAGGTCTATAAATCCTACTTTGGCCCCTAAAATGTAGGAAGAACTCATGAAGGTAAGAGATGGGAGTAATAATCAAGCCTATAAGACACTCTACATGGGTATCAAATCTGGTACCAATAAGAAAGAAAAATGGAGACACCAGACTATGTGTGGACTTCATAAACTTAAACATCTCTTCCTTGAAAGACAACTATGCACTCCCAAATATGGAGGCCCTACTACATAAGGTAACTAGATGTGAGCTACTATCAATGATGGATGGTTTATCTGGCTATAACCAAGTGAAATTGAAAGATTCATAACAATACAAGATAACCTTTACCACTCCTTGGGGCACATATGTCTATGTAAGAATGCCTTTTGGTTTGACCAACATTGTAGTTACTTTTCAAAGGGCGGTGGATGTGGGGTATGCTGAATTAATTAATGTGATCATGGTAGTTTAACAAGATGACCTGATTGTATACTCCAAGAGGTTTGAGGATCATTGTAATCATTTGGAGAAGATATTCTTAAAATATTTGGAGTATAGGATATCTTTGAACCCAAAGAAATATCATTTTGGTGCCATTGAGGGAAAGTTATTAGGAAAAATCAATATAGAGTGTTGTTATTATGTTTGGATGAGTATCAATCAAAAAATGATATGAAGAGAAAATCACAATGGCATATGTGGTCGTCACTTTTCTGTTATAACCACACCTCATAGAATTCTCAAAGTAGAATATTACTAGCCTTGTGATTTTAACGATGCATACAAGTATGTTAGAAGATGTGAAGCTTGTCAGTAGGGAAGCTAAAATTCCAGGGAACATTTCCATTGAGACCAATGCAAGTAGATGAGCCTTTTCAACAATGGGGTCTTGACTTCATAGAATAAATTTTAGACAAATCAAGTGGAGGTCATCGTTGGATATTGGTTTCCACTAACTATTTCACTACGTGGGTGGAAGCCATCCCCACTAAATACATAACTAGTAAAGTAGTAATCAAATTCTTGATGGAGAACATATTGACTAGGCTTGGAGTACCCTATAGGCTTATAACTAACAATGACATATGTTTCATATTAGATGAATTGAAAACATTCTATGAAGACTATGGTATCATAATTTCTTATGCTTCACCTTACCATCCTCAAGGAAATGGATAGGCAGAATCAATTAACAAGAGTATCCTAAAAATCATAAGGAGAATGCTTGATAACAACAAAAGGGATTTGGATTCTAAGATAAATTTGTCACTATGGGAAGATCGGGTCACTAATAATAAATCTGCTGGTAAGTCCCCATTTGAGTTAGTGTATGGAAACTAGGCAATTACCATTAGAAGATTTATGACCAGTTCGTAAGTTTGTGATTGATCAAGAATTAGAATTACTGATCTCTATGGAGGAAAGGTTTGTACAATTAGTTGAGTTAGATGAGGTGAGGAGATACACACATAAATATAACCTCATGATTCAATTTTGAATGAAGGTTTTGCATGACAATAAGTTTAGTGACATAAAATTTAAAGAAGGGGATTGAGTTCTGGTATGGAATGCTAGAAACAAGGACAAAAGTGAAGCATGGTAATTTTGAAGCTCTATGGATTAGACCATATATGATTGTAGGAAAAGGAGGAGATGACTCATATTATCTACAAAACATAGCAGGAGAGCATCAAGAATTGTTAGTGCATGGACAGTTCTTGAAGTACTTATTTTCATGTAGAAAGAAGATATTTTCCATCCACAGTAGATTAGGATTCACTTTTACCATCCCAATGTATATATCTTGCCCAAGAATTTCACTTTTCCACCTCATTTTTGGTCTGCCTTTCCTAGATATTTTGTAAGATCTTGCTATTCCCACAAAGGACATCAATCAAAGCCACTATTAGGACCATAAATTTTGGCAAAATTTAGTGTTCCCTAA
Source organism: Chamaecyparis obtusa (assembly GCA_027943335.1). Taxonomy (NCBI): domain Eukaryota; kingdom Viridiplantae; phylum Streptophyta; class Pinopsida; order Cupressales; family Cupressaceae; genus Chamaecyparis; species Chamaecyparis obtusa. The sequence goes on along the minus strand of BSBK01002308.1, from coordinate 1,595,403 downwards.
AAGAAAAATTACAATGAAAAGTTTTGAATAGTCATCTTCCATTGTCCCATTCCATAGGTCATCACCAAGATTTTGTATTTTGATCCTCCATTATAATACATTTCACAAATCACATAAAATTGCAAGACATACCGTTTTTCACCATATTTTGCTGACCCCAAAATATTAGGCTACAAAATAGCGAACTTGTCGCTATTTCATTGAGCCATAAACACTGAGTTGTGAAACAATGAACTTGTCCCTATTTTGCGAGAGGAAAGTTTCATTGTTGAGAAATGGGAAATTTTTGCTATGTCACAAGGGGTGGTTTTCATTGTGGTGAAATAGCGAAATGGTTACCATTTTACAAGTAGTGATCTCTATTGTGGCAAAATGGTGAAAAGTTGCTATTTCTTCGGAGACAAATTATGACCTGGCAAATTGGCAAAAAGATTAATAAAGGTAGTTAACAAGATGACATAACATGTCTACAAAGGTGACATGCATTAAATGCAAACATAGTGGAATGATTGTGATTTTTCTTGCCTCAAATCTTGAAGGGACCAAAATAATTGAATTAAATAAAATGAAATCTACTTTATATGTGATTTTTTTTTCTACAAGACTGATTCATTGAAGCAAAGAGTGAAGTTGGAGTAAAATCTAGCTATGTGGAAGCTTTAACGACATCAAAAGGATGCTCAAATTTTATAGCAGGAACTACCAATAGAATTTTAGCATTGGATGCTAAATTCTCAAGAATTTTATTGGAGTCACGTGCAATTGTAGATAGGAAATAGAAGGATCATTTGAGTTTCATGCGTACCATCCTTAATGATCATTGGCATGCTCATTTTTAGATTGTAATATGGGTTGATGATCATCTTGAGCCTTCGAAGGAGAAGACCCATACTGAAGAAGAGGCACACAAGGACGCCCATGACAAAACTCAAGAGACATGATTGTGTGGTCTCATTATTTTTTGTTATGTTTTAGTGTTTTATCAAATATTGTTAAAAGTTGATAATTAAAAATGATTGTAGTTATGAAATGATGCATTGTAATGGTTTGATGCTTGTAAACTCTCTTAATTTGTATAAAGGAGATATCGTGACTGAAATTTTTTTAAAAATCATTATCATATTGAAATATACCATAGACTATTTACAATACTTTTCAAGTTTATACAATCCGTACTTTTTCTCAAATTGTGTTGTGGAGGATCTTTAGTCAAGACTAGTTCTCTTTGAATTTCATTTCAAGTAAATGAATACTTTATTAAATCTTTGTATGAAATAATTATTTGTTGTCATGGTAGTTTTACAAACAAGATACATTTGAGAGTTCCATGTCCTTGTGTTTCTTGTTTGACTGGTCTTTTCAAGTAAAAGTTAAATTAAATTAGATTGATTATTGTGGCCAATAATAGTTAAATAGTATTGAAGGTTAGAATAGATAACAACTTCATTCAAGTAGTGGGTTTAAAAATTATCTTGCAGAGTTATATGTAGGTTCTAGAAGAGGGTGATTCTATAGCCCAAAAAGGAAGAAGGCATTGGTTGAGTACTTATAAAATTCATTTAGAATCATTCAAAACATAATACGATCAAGTAGATAAAAGAATCAAGATAAATATAGACAAAAATTAAAGAAGTAGCACTAGAAGGAAGATAGAGAGAAGAAAGAGTCAATCAGAAACCAAGATAGTTGTAGATCAAAATTGAAGAAGTAGAAATAGAAACAAGATACTAATTAAGAAGTTAGATGGAATCAAGGAATAAATAGTGAGTCAAATTATTTCAAGATACATGTCATTTTGAGATAGAGATTAGGAGTAATATATACGTATAATGTATACATCTTCTATAAAAGGCATCAACTCTAAGACTCAGTTGGTAAGAAGGTGTACCTACCTAGGTCCTATAGAGCTTGAAGTGCCCAGGATTCTAACTAAAATTTGGTTAATCATGTTTGTTGGCCAAATCAATCGGAGTGTTTAAGCATAGAGATTGCCATACCCTTATAACTTTCTAATCTATTTATTTGAGAATCAACAAATACTTTATAAGAAGCGATGGACCAAGCATGTAGGGGCATTGAATTTTAAAGACAATCATGGTAGTTACCAACCTTATTAAATATGTATATGGAGTACACACATCATGCATGATCATAAAACAATCATAAAAATAGAAATGAGTGTAATGTCTCTTGGGGATTACTCAATCTACATTATGACTTAGATGCTAAATTGGAAGTAGGGGGAGTGTCATCACATGTACATGAAGGTAATCCACCATGTGGAACCTAACATCCTCTCATATGAATGAAAATATGTGGCTATATAAGTCTAGTACTCCACGAGCTAGCATGTCTTCCCAAGATATTCTTGTTTAATGTTTAATGTTTTAATTTAGTTATCACTTGGTTAGGAGACTTTCGACATCATGATCAAGCCTACAAGACACTTTGGGACACATTAGGAGCCACTCCTAAGGTCCATCTCATTCTAAAAAAATAAGGAATCAAGACTACAATTGTGTGTGTGAATTTTGTACCTGATCTGTAGACACAACACTTCAGTAAAACATTAGAGGTTAGCTAAAATCAAAATCGTGCAATGAATTGAAAGCTAAACTAACCAGGCGATTTACTGCCTTCTAATAGGTGCAAGTATGATGTTCTCAGATTGTATCGAGATCAGTGACCTTGATGACACCTAAATGAAGGATTTGAATACAAAACTGATATAAAATATGAATGCAATTAATCTATATTTTTTTGATTTTCTATGCAATAAGAATGATAAAAACTTGATATGAAATCTGTGCTAATATGGAAATTGATATGCTAAAATGATCTAACAATAAAATGAAAACAAAAGTGATCTCACAAAATGTGGTTGATTCACAAAGAAGCTTCGATTCTCCAGATAGCAATTCACTAGCATAAGTTTGCAAATTATGAGATGATTTGTGATTGAGCTGAAGCCTTAATTTATAGAAATCTAGGGCTTTAGAGGTGCATGGATAAAAGCCATAAATCACTCAAATAACTCAACTTGATTTTTGAGTTATTTTTAAATAAAGATAATTTAATTCACAAAAACATGCAAATCATGCAAACACAACTTTTTAACTCAAATTAGAAGTTTAGATCAACTTTAAAACTCAAAAATGATGTTGAGTTCCAAAAAGTCAATAACTTGCATTGATTTTCTGATTTGGAGTTTAACTGCTCTTTGATTGTGCACATGGATAATTATGAATTAATAAATAAATAAAGTGATTTATTTCCAACTTAACTAATTTTGAAAAATAAAACAATTGATTTATGGGTTAATCAATCATTTAATCAAACTTTTATTCAAAATTACAATATTAAAAATTGACAAAATGATTTAATTAATTAAATAAAATATTTAATCAATTATTTGTAAGATTTTGGATTTATTGTCAAAATTAAATATCATAATTAGGAATAATGGAATTAAATTTAATTAAATAATTAAGTGGTAATATTAAATCTAATTAATTAAATATTTAGAATATTCAATTAATCAAACTTTAGGATAAATAAGATTTATCACCAAATAATCATTAAATTAAAGATAATTATGATGATTAGGAATATTCCCTGATGCAGAATTTAGGATAATCAATTATGATTCGATGATGTTCAGATGTGCTTTTGGTTAGGACTTCGATGTCGATTTCATTCGATATGTTGATATAGAAGATTAATGAACTTATAGCCCATTTTTGGGGTATTACATTTTGTCCCTCTTTGAATTACTGTGCGAAGCGCAGTGGTTCAAAGACAGTTTGTGTTTGATAAAGATATGAAACTGATGTTTGATAATTGATATGAGACAGAAGCTGATTGAAAGATTTGATATGAAGATAACAAGTCCTAAATGACCAAAGATAATGGAAACTATAAAAGTAATGAACCAATGATTGCAAAGAAGTGTCAAAATGCCTGATTCTAAACCTTATGATTGCGAAGAAGTGAGTGACCAATTCCAGACTTGATTGTCCTTAGAAGAATCACGTAGGTATCACATCTGAACCCTTCAGTTATCGAAGAATCAAGGAAATAACACAATTGAACTGATAGTTGCAAAAACTGATACAATTTACAAGATTAGGAGAGTACCAGATTGATATGGATCTCGATGAATCTGATATGCCCCGAGCGATGATTGATTTGCCCCAAGCGATGAGGAATTTTGATGAATCAGTAACTAGACGTAGTTGTTATCTTGATTACTGAGGAAAGATATGATATCAATAAAGATATGATTTCAAATTAGATTACAGACTTTGAATGATATGCAATACCATGCCCCCTTAAGGATTAAAATTGAAATCTGACAAGAAAAGTCAACGTTAATAGTTTAGAAGCATGTTAATTGATTTGAGAAGTGGTTAAACATGTCCGGGAATGCATTCTGCATCGTTTAGAGGTCTAGATGACCAAGTCTGAGTAGGTTTGACCATGAGTTGACCATGGTTGAAATTTTGATAGTTTGATGAAAGATAATCAGTTAAGTTGAATTCTAGATTTATGTGATGATAGAAGGTCAGTTATGCAAGTAGTTAATAATATGAATGATCACATATTTTGAAGTTGATCCCGAAAAAGGATTCTGCTTGCTATTTTGTTGGAGGAACCTTCATGTGAGATTCAGCTCTTGTTAAATTTGAAGATGCAATTTGAAGAATCGTTTAAGCATTGAAGTTCATTTAATCATTGTGAGATCATGCAAAGATGAAAAATGAAATGCAACCTAAGACCTAGGACTTACTCACTGATCATATGTCGATTTGTTATCATCATTGAACTTTTAGGTAACTAGATAAATCAATACAATGCCCACTAGCTATGAAACCATAGACATATGAATATCGATTTGTATGTGCAAGAATCAATACAACACCCACTGGTCAACAACCATGGATATATGAATATTGATTTTGTTTTCAGAATGTTGGATTAGATATAAGCACCAAGGCACAAGCACCAGGATGACCTGAATATCATGTCCATTTTGATATAGCAATTTGTATAAGCATCAAAACATAAACGTCGTGATGACCTGAATACGCCTTGCATTAAAAACACATCAAATAGTCAAGAGATCATTCTAAATCCAATGTGAATTACCCGTAGTGACCCTTTATCATTCACATCCTTAGGTAAGATCGCATTCACAATAGGAGAAAAGAACTCACTCAAAAAGATAATAGTTAGATCAAACTTTCTTGAATTTTTTGGGTATCAATGGTCGAGGTACGCATGGCCATCCAATTTGAGATAGAGGCTCTTACAGTCAGACACCATTTCAATCCAGAATTTCCAAAGTTGTTAGATTTTCACATACAAGAAGAAGACAAATAAAAGATTATGCCCACAGTCATCACTCTCTAAATCCTATAAAGGACATCATCGAAGAGCTCAAAGGGACACAATATACAAAAATCTCAATGCGAATCAGTAAGCATGCAAGGAGATAAAAGCATGTAAAAAGAATAGATTGTTTTCAGTTGAGTTTTGATGTTTGATTGCGTTGTTGATGCAAAATCCTTTTTGGAGACAAGACTGACTGACTGACTCACATGAAGCTTCAAAGGACTCTGACTGGATATGATACGTCTAAGATACACTGGTGACCATAGGATATGACATTGATTTCCCCCAAGTGTTTAAGCATTGATAAGGTATAGACGCTTGAGCTGGTTGGTGTACAAATCGACTTATTGAAAATTGGAAATGCAAAAACAAACTGGGAGATATGTACAAACTAAAGCAAGACTGAAAGCTGGGAAAGACCAAGATTGTGCTGATAGATGGAGCATTTTGAAACAAGTGGCACCGATTTGCCGGGTTTTCACCATCTTGACAGAGATTCTATTTTTGCTACCAAGGCGCCTGTTTCCAAGTTTTCACCAAGGCACTTTTTTCTTTTTCTCATTTTTTTGTACTTTTCATTTTTTCAATTTTTTTTTGTGAATCATCAAGGTGCCTATTGCTAGGTTTTCACCAAGATGTTCATTTTTTTAGGACTTTTTCAGATTTTTAAGATTTTTTTTAGGACATTTTACCATAAACTGAATGCCTTAGGCATAGAATTTCTTCAGATGGAGAACGTTGATTGGTTCTCAGAGCTATTTTCCTTCAGTCGTTGAGAGTTGATAGGCACCAGAGCCAAAAGTAGTAGTGATTACAAAGGGACCCAGCCAATTGAGTTCAAACTTCCCCTTGCATTCTCGATGGGATTGATTTTTAGGATTTTCTCTCAAGACTAGATCACCAACCTTAAATTCTTTGTGTCTGACTTTCTTGTTGTAGCCTCTAGACATTCTCTTCTGATATACTCTAAGATGATCATACGCTGCTTGTCTGCGCTCATCTAGTAGTTCAAGTTCTTGCAACCTAAACACTTTGTAGTCATCATCAGCTACTAGACCATGCATTCTGATTCTTAGTGATGGGATTTCAACCTCAATAGGTAGTACCACTTCAGACCCATAAACTAAAGCGAAAGGTGTAGCTCTAGTGGGTGCTCTAATACTTGTTATGATACTAGTTCTGATACTTGTTCTGATACTGGTTCTAATACTTGGTATACTTGATAGCATCTTTTTCCATTGCAAACTCCCAAGTAGAATCATATCATGTAGTCCCAATGTCTAGCAAGGTGGAGAACAAGAGGGATTAGCAAGCTAGTGGAAGAGATGGAGGACAAGAGAATGAAAGAGAATGAAGGGAAGAAATCCTCAAGGGAAAACTCCACAAGAATATCCAAGCTAGGGAAAAATTGTCATGTAAAGTGCATTTGGACAAGCAAGGAAAGGCCAGCATAGGATAAGTCACAAAAGCGTAATGCCAAAGAAAGAAAGGATGTAGTCCAAAAGAGTAGACATGTCAAGAGGCTTCATAGCACCATGTTTCACTTTTTTTCTTTTTTTTTTAGATCAAGAACAAAGGGGAAAAGGATAGCGATAGATATGAAGGCTAAACATGAAAGGAATGAAAGCAAGATCATTGTAAGATAGCTCACAAGATAGTCAAATGTTCGTGTATAGATCAACATTGTCAAGATCAAAGAGAGAAGATAAAATGGATGAAATATGTAGAAGAACTACACATGATGCCTGATTGCCAGGTTTTTATCATGGTACTTATCCAAGATGCCACAAGGGAGTGGTTTTCACCATAGGATGAATTTATTTTTCTTTACTTTTGCTACCAAGGCGCCTGTTTCCAGGTTTCCACCAAGACACATTTTCAATTTTTATTTTTTTTTTGGAAGAAGGCAAGCTTTTTAGATAATGCTCCTTGAAAGGATAAACCATGATATGCCAAAGATTCAAAATAATACACTCAAAGATGTTGATAGGGAAAGGGAGATGGAAGAGAAAAATGGAGGATAAGGTTTTATGTAAAGCGAGTGAGGTTGGAAGATAGGAGGAATAGGCAAATGAGGAAAAATGAGAGAAGGTAGAAGGATAATGAATGGAAGGATTGTGAAAGGGTAAATGGAAAGGAAGGAAAGATCAACATCAACACACACCTTGAAGGGTGGCGAGAGGGTGGAGGAAATGTGAATGAAGGAATACGTGAAGGAATATGGTGAATGGATAGCAGAGGTTGTGGTTTAGGCACATGGAATGGAAGAATGTTTTTGGAAGAAGATGAAGTGGAAGTCTTTGGAAGCTTGAATGTCAACTTCACTTTTTGCTCAACACCAGACTCTTTCAAGAGAGACTTTGGAATCCATATAGCTGTAGGCTTTTCATTTCTTTTTGATGATCTAGAGAGAATATCTTTAATGATGGATTTTGGAACCCATACTTGTCTTGTAGTTTTTTTCTTAGATATCTCTTTTGACTTTATACCTCCATGTCGTTTAGAGGAGACATGGTGATCTTCTCTTTTTGATGGATTCTTGTATTGCTTCTTTTTCTTGTATTGAACATTCAAGTTACTTCCAAAAGACTTCGGACTTGTGGAAGAAGAAGGAGGATATGACTAGTTTAGATGGGTGGGTGGATGAAAAGGATTCAAGGGTATGCATCTATGTTGATCTTGAGGAAAGATAGGAGATGGAGGTATGTAAGGACCCAAGATGGATGGCAAATTAGGAAAGTTAGGAAGGGAAAGTGAAGGGACATAAGGACCCAAGATGGAAGGTAGATGTGAAGCCTTTAGTAGTGGTGGAAGAGGTCCAAGGATGGAAGTGGAAGACGCAAAAGGATAATCAATAAGTTCATCAAAATCTATATGACAACCAAGGACATTAGCATCTTTAGAGTGAGCATTAGAATTTTTAATAGAATCAAGTACATCTTGAATATGAGCACCTTCTTTGATAGGATTGTTCAAAGCTTGCAAAGATTTAGGAAGAGTAGAAAGTGGAAATGAACATGGAGTGGTAGAACAAGAAGATGGAAGACTTTGATCTTGACAAGGATCTTTGGATAGCACAAGCACATAATTTTTCTTTTGATTTTCAATAGGCTTAACATTGGAAGTAACAACACCATTTTTAACAACCTTAATGGAAGTATCATCTTTGGAAAGCACAAGTGTAGTAAGGTTATTTTGATTGTCAATAAGCTCAACGGTGTAAGTAGTAGCTTGATCTTGCTTAGGAGAAGACTTAAGACATGGTGGAATGCATGAAAAAGGATGTGCAGGATCAAAAGAACCCTGAAGTGGATAATAGACATCATGAACAGGATTGGATGAAATGGAGGGTTCTTGATCTTGATCTTTCTTTATGTTCTTTTCTTCATCATTTTTAGAGTCTTCTTGACATGGAGCCACTTCTAAGGACAAGGAAGCATGTTGGAATTGTATGGAAGACTTTGGAAGAGATGGGGAAGGACCAGCTAAAGTAGGCATTGTAGCGTATGAAGGATTAGGCTCTTTAGGTTTAGCATTATTGAAAGTATTAGCAGCCAAGTGAAGGTTAGCTTGAATTTCTTGAAGAGGTAGCCCTAGAGGATAACTATAGGGAACCGTATGAAAAGTATCAGGGCATGTGTTAGATGAAGGTTCTGTGAAAGATTTGAAAGACTCAAAAACTTTAGGAAATGTACAGGTATTGGAGGAAGTAGGGGATGGAAGGGAACCATCACAAGACAAAGGCCCAACATTAACATGAACTTGCTTGAGAAGATAATCTTTATTTTCAACAAGAGAGTCCTTAGGAGAAGGATTCTTATAATATTGATGCTTCAAGCTAGCACGATGCATTTTATAGTCCTCAGCAGTAGTAGATGGATCATAATCAAGGTATTGTTCACAAAAATCATCAAAGTCTTTTTCAAAATTAGAATCATATGGATCACCATCACAATCTATCCAATGTGACATCCCATTTCCAATAAGAAGGAACACACGACGAGGAGGACTCTTAGGAACAGAGGTGTCATAGGTATCATTATATTGTCCATCATCATAGTCATCATAGTCTCCAAAGATGGATGTGTCACTCTTTGTGGAAGAGATATCATAAGGATTGTCACGCTGCTCACATTCTGTCTGGGGGCATGGTGACATGTACAAGTCTTTATCAAATGGAAAAGGGCACAGAGCTTCCATGGAGAACTCTTTAGGTTCTTTTTTTTTTTTCAAGTTTGTTAAGCTTGACTTGCATAGCTTGCATATGCTTCATCATAGCTATGATTAGAATTTCTTCCTCATGTCTACTGATTCTCAATAGCTACTACTCTGTTCCTGACATAATGATTTGTTTGACAGATTCTGGAATTAGGCTGAAAAAGCTAAGTATCTAGAAATTCTAAACATTTTTTGACAACTTTCAAAAATTTCCCAAATGACACTCTGCAGACTCGTACGATAGTGGGTATGCTATGAAATGATAGTTGAAAAGCTTGTACGACAGTTGCAAAACTTGCACAACAATTGCTAGTAGGATTTGACTTTTTGAATTTGACTGGTAGAAAGACTCGTATGACACTGGGTTCTTTACCATACGACAGTTGGGCAGTAATGAAATGACACTTGATAGAAACTCGTATGACTTTATGACCTCCTGAGATGACTTTTGACTCCAGAAAGGAATTTCACTTCAAATTTTGCAAATTTAGGGTTTTCAGTTTCAGATTGTTTGCAAATTTCAATGTCCAGATTTGAGGATTGTAACAGATTTGTTCATTTTCAGTAACCAGATAGATAAACAAGCACGCAAAACATCAAGCAAGTGATTTCAAGCATGTCTGAAAACAATGAACAAGGGCAAAAGCAACCTTGCGCATGAACAATCAAGTGAATTATTTGTGCTAATCCTTAGAAGTGCTAATTGTGTATGTTCCAAAAAGTTTTGCATTAACACACATATTCCTAGAAAATGAAAATTTGGCCTCACTAGGGTTTTTAGTAATGGTTTGACTCTGCAACTTTTATGATCCAAAGGGGTGAACTCCAATCCCGACGCACTAGGGTTTTGACATAGTCCAAGAATTTAATCAATTAGGAGCTGCTAGGGAGATCTGACAACCCAACAATGAACCACACCTATGAAGATTTCTTCCACAAGGACATTTATATAGCGCCTGTCACTACCATGGCAAAAATGGCTATTACTGCTTGAGGTTCCGTTAACGTAGTTTGCCCTGTGAAGGGATCATCCGCTACGATTAACCCTCTCTAAAGGTGACTCACAGTATGATACCACAAGGGGACTGGTTCCAGATTCAAGGATTTGGGTTTCTGGTACTATCCAAAAAGGAAGTAGAGCATAATCCCCTAGCCTTTTCACTCTTAACCCAAACAAAGCAAGCAGATTAATCTAACACGCTAAGACAAAGTTTGTTTCACCAAGGTCTGTGATGTCAACTCCACGTGATCTATCAACCTCTCCGGAGAGAGAATGTATCGATCAATAAGAGAAGATGCACTAACCGAGTAGAACTTGAAACACACTAAGTATCCTCCCTACCTACAAGGATTCCATTGTCAAGAAGGATTTCACTAGGAATCCAATCTCTCAAGAATCACAAATAGTGTTCATAGGGCCTAATTACTATGTGAGCACAGATATATTTTCGAAAGTAAATCTACCGAAAGTACCCAAAAGCAGAAAGAGGAACACTTAACGCTTAAAGTGAATATGAGGTGAGTCCACAAGGTGGAACAATTAACCCCTCACAAAAACTAAAAATGAGTCAACAACTTAGAAAACAAGTGAGTTCTAAAAAGCACAAAAGGGTTTCTTGGTGGAACAATTAACGCTTCTATCCTCTAGACCCCTCCCCTTTATGGCGCTGAGATTGCAATCACAGGGTGGAACAAGGGGCTAGTGGATTAGCGAGTCCAATAACCCAAGATAGCAATCTAGATCAATCACAAGTATCTAAGACTGCTTAAATGAATACCTAAGGTATCACAACCTAGTATCAATTATGCAAGTGTGTAAAACAAAAACATGAAAAGAAGCACTCAAGCTAGACACACGAGAGATTTATTTTAAGTCCAAATCAAAATATTATTAGAACAAGTAGAATACCTGAGATCCTCATGACGCACTTAGTAGATATTTACTTGATTTTTATCTTTGTTAAGCAATCTTGCGCAAGCAAGCAACAAACTCTCCGATAAGAAAACAAGCAAACAAGCAAACAAGATATGCAACGTATCTTCAACTTATGAAAACCCTAGGGTTAGCTCTAAAAATAAATTATTATCAATAATAATAACCAACAATTAACCCAAATGACAACTCATATCATTCATTGAACCATGTAAAAAAAATAAGTGCATACCCATCATAAAATTTTATTTTTTTTGCTGCATTTGACCTAGTCAACAAGATCTAATTTTTTTGATATGATTTTGGCCACAAAAATAAAAATTCAGAATAGAGACACCTGCTAAAAAATAGAGAGCTTTTCAAAAATGTAAAATTTTAGAAAAATCTCTTCATTTGTGTCCTAGAGACCCATTTTACCAAAATAAACTAGTTTTTGTAAATTGACTATTTAAGCTATTATATTGTGTCCAAATTTAAAATACAAAGAATGGACCCCCTGTAGAATTTAAAGATCTTTTTGAAAATATAAATTTTTTTGAAAAATATGTTGATTTGCGTTAGATATTAATTTTTTTTCATAATTTCAAGAAAAAATTATTAAAAATTCAAAACATCTTAGAAAATTCTAATTTTTTTTATTGTAGCTTCCTTGATATGTGTCCAACCTGTGAAAAAAATTTCAGAGCAAAAATCCAAGCCGTTTGGGAGATAAAATTAAATCTTTGAAACTTTCGGGTTTTAGCTCCCCAAAAAAATCAAAACTATCATGTAAAGGTGGGTTGCCCCACGGTGGGTGCCAGAAACGTGTGTGTGAATTTTGTACCTGATCTATAGATACAACACTTCAGTAAAACATTAGAGGTTAGCTAAAATCGAAATCGTGCAATGAATTGAAAGGTAAACTAACCAGATGATTTACTGCCTTCTAATAGGTGTGAGTATGATGTTCTCAGATTGTATTGAGATCAGTGACCTTGACGACACCTAAATGAAGGATTTGAATGCAAAACTAATATAAAATATGAATGCAATTAATCTATATTTTTTTGATTTTCTATGCAATAAGAATGATAAAAACTTGATATGAAATCTGTGCTAATATGGAAATTGATATGCTAAAATGATCTAACAATAAAATGAAAACAAAAGTGATCTCACAAAACGTGGTTGATTCGCAAAGAAGCTCCGATTCTCCAGATAGCAATTCACTAGCATAAGTTTGCAAATTATGAGATGATTTGTGATTGAGCTGAAGCCTTAATTTATAGAAATCCAGGGCTTTAGAGGTGCATGGATAAAAGCCATAAATCACTCAAATAACTCAGCTTGATTTTTGAGTTATTTTTAAATAAAGACAATTTAATTCACAAAAACATGCAAATCATGCAAAAACAACTTTTTAACTCAAATTAGAAGTTTAGATCAACTTTAAAACTCAAAAATGATGTTGAGTTCCAAAAAGTCAATAACTTGCATTGATTTTCTGATTTGGAGTTTAACTGCTCTTTGATTGTGCACATGGATAATTATGAATTAATAAATAAATAGAGTGATTTATTTCCAACTTAATTGATTTTGAAAAATAAAACAATTGATTTATGGGTTAATCAATCATTTAATCAAACTTTTATTCAAAATTACAATATTAAAAATTGACAAAATGATTTAATTAATTAAATAAAATATTTAATCAATTATTTGTAAGATTTTGGATTTATTGTCAAAATTAAATGTCATAATTAGGAATAATGGAATTAAATTCAATTAAATAATTAAGTGGCAGTATTAAATCTAATTAATTAAATATTTAGAATATTCAATTAATCAAACTTTAGGATAAATAAGATTTATCACCAAATAATCATTAAATTAAAGATAATTATGATGATTAGGAATATTACTAGGAATATTCCCTGATGCAAAATTTAGGATAATCAATTATGATTCGATGATGTTCAGATGTGCCTTTGGTTAGGACTTCGATGTCGATTTCGTTCGATATGTTGATATAGAAGATTAATGAACTTATAGCCCATTTTTGGGGTATTACAACAACCACAATGCAATATCACATTTCACTACTATTCACATGATATACATAATTGGTCAATCATCACTAAAATTATGATAGCAGATCTAATATGATCCAAATTTAAATTTCTGTGTTTTTCATCATTCCACATCATAATTTGACATAAAATATCACAAATTCCACTTTTCTCTTTTCCAAACTTTCCCCAAAAAATGAGGGAATAATATTTCCACCATGAAAATAGCTTGAAGAACACAAAAATTTCAAAGTTTAAATTTCAAAATTCTAAAGATATCCTTTTGATTCCAATCCACTCAAGACTAGGTTTTCACACTCAATTTTACAATTGATCCATTCTATCCAAAATTTGGTATGGTAATATTTATAGATGCATGGTTTATGGTATTTTCTCAAATCAAAATATTCAATAACAAAATGAATTATTTGTTGGACTAACCTCCAACATCCCCCTTTAGGATTTGTGACATGGTTTAACAACCTCACGTGTCTTCTATAAGTCCAGTGGTTGTATCAGGAATTAACAGGTCGATCTTTTGGTGTAACAATGACTGCTAGTTGTAACAAGTGGTATCAGAGCTTGGTCAAAGTTTGAATCCCCTTAGGTGGCACCGAGGGATGGATTATTGGACTAAATACCAATGTCCCCCTTAGGTATTTATGACATGGTTTAACAACCTCTTGTGTCTTCTATAAGTCTAGTGGTTGTACTAGGCATTAACAAGTTGATCTTTTGGTGCAATGACAACCGCTAGTTGTAACATTATTGTCAACTAGGAAATTGCTTCTAGTACTAATCTGATTCATTTGCAACCATTAGAATATCAAAACTAAGGATAAAAAAGAGTGAATGAGATCCCTACCTCAAATATGCATCAAAATGAAAAGCTAAACATCTTCAAAAATTCAAAATGAATCTTTGAATAGATAAAGCAACAAGATCTTAGTCATATTCCTAATCTAATGTAAGATCTCCCATAAAAGATCTTCCACAATTTTCTCCCCAAATATCCAAGTGTAGGAGGGTTTTGAAACTCAACATTAAAAAATAAAGCCAAGTGTTTTAAATTAACCAATTTCCCATATGAAAAACTCATTAGACTTTTTCTTTTTTTAAAATTATTAAAATAATGATAATTTAAATACTATTTATAATTTCCTCAATTACCTAAATGCCCTAATTATGCATTGGGCATTAAAATAAATGCACACAAGATACCTTTTGATATTTAAATATAAATTATAATTAAACTATAAAAACCCATTCTGCATTTAAAGTTAACACAAAATACAACTAACCAAAATTATGCAACAATCTTTATTGGTCAACCACAAGGGGATAATAGGGTTTTTTGGATATTACCAACTATGGTAATTAGGTTATAAACTAATAAAACATGGGAAATCATACTTTATTAAGTGTGATGGATACGGTTTAGTGACAATTTGGTCGACCTTATCTCTTGTTAACCACCATCAAGGTTCTCAACCTATGAAATCAGGTGAAGTCAATATATGGTACCTACATCACTTAACAAATGTCAAGGTTACCTATGCATATATATCATATTAAAATCATAGACAAGTTCCTTGATCAGGGCCAACACAATAAACATAACTAGTCACATAATCATACATGTATAATCAACTGAAATAGTAACAACATAATAACCATATTATTAGAATACTATAATTGGGTCATAAGGTGCACCACATGGATGCCAATCCAAAATACTAGTAGCATGTACAATCCAATATAATCATATATAGTATAAAAAATGGGTCAAAATAATAGTGATAGGATGCAAAAGTGGGAGGCATTCAAATATTCTAAATCAATTATGTCAAAGTGTGGATCAATTGCAACAAAATATGGATCAAATGTGGAACACCAAGCTTCTATTATGACACCATGTGTGAAATTTCAAAGGTTAGGTTTATATTTTTCAAAGAAACTCACCAAAACTAAGATCAATCATGATATTTGTAGAATCAACTATGACTTAAGAAGAATTTGTTGCAATGTAGACATGATCGATTGGGGTACTCTAGTGAAAACCTAAATTTTTTTATCTATATAAAATCAAATGAATTGAAGGGTAATAAATTATGGCAAAGGATAGCCAATTGAAACTTTTTGGGAATCAATTGTAATGTTCTATGAATTTTTCTAGGAAAATGATTTTTTTGGACTATATTTTAGCAACAAAATTAGATAATAAAACACAATAGTCATTTGATAATTTCTAGGGAAATAATATTGAAATGTATTGTAAGTATTGTATAAATAAAGACATATTAAGCATGTTAACAACCTAGATTATTCAAGTAGGAGTGTTTTTTATAGTGTAGGTCCAAGCGATAAACTATCATCAATTTGTGCATTCACGTCCCACTCTTAAGAGCCAAGAAGTTGGGGTCTAGTTGCACAAGGGCTCACTTTTCCCCTTAATAAAGAGGCCTAAAGCCTTTATCAAAAATATTTTCTACCTTAATTAGCATGGTACATGTTGGGTAAAATTAGGCATGATCTACTATACCTTGCATTACACTATATAAATGAGAAAAGGTCTTAAGGTCTCTAAAAGTAAGGTGTTTAGTGAATCTATGGATAGTGAGATCATTTGATAATGCTTCATATTAGGAGCTTCCTCTCAATTTATCCTCACCAAACAAGTATAAATTAATTGAGGATCTTGCAGCTTGACTCAAACGATACTAGCCGAACTTTTACATATAGCTTTCATTCTCCCCCCTTTTATATATCTCACCAAAAATTGCAGTTAAGGTCAACCTTGGGGTGGTTCAAAATCCTAAAGCAATCCTCCTAACAAAAAATAAAAATAAGAAGATACTAGTGCTTTTTATTACCCAAATGTATACATAGACACAAGGAGAAAGCATATGTAACTAGTACTTCTTGGACAAAAGATAATAGATTGTAAGCTAAAAAGTGCTTTTGATCCTTAAGCTTGCGTAGATGGAGAGAATGTGCAACTAGAAGCATACCAAACATGGTAAACATGTTATTTTCCCTTTAAGAAATTAAAGTTTGAGCTAATTTATAAATCAAAGAAAATGAAAAACCTACAATAGATATGTTAATAGTTTCCCTTTACCTCATATTCTCTCAATAAATGTCAAGCTACACAAATTATATTAGTTGAAAAAAATGGAAAAAGGGTTAGCTAAAAAATATAAATCAATTTTGAATAATCTAGAATCAATTGTGTCAATCCCAAAATTAGTTACATCAAAATCAATTACAAAAAAATAGGATTGATTGTGATGAAACAAACTGAATTACACAAAAAAAAAATTCACCTAAGTGATATTCCTGACAATTATTATAAGTCCCAAATCATACCCCAAAAAAATCTCTATCAATTATGACGCAAACTTGATCAACTGTGTTGAATAATAAATTATAATAAAAATGAGAAATCCATGTAAAATAAAGCATGAACATTACAAAAGAAAACTAATTCACTATCATCAAGTCAATTGTAGGTAAATGTTAATCAAGTTGATGTCAAAAAATAATTAAATAAATGCCAATAAATCATGTAACATATAATATTTGTAACACACACACACACACATTGGATTGTTAATCAAATGTGTTGACACTAGAGTCAAACACGACACAAGGTTCATCAAATGCAATAGAACATCAATCAATTACATTGAATAATCAAATCTTTATATTGTCTCCAAAAATCAAATGCATTGAAAGCATAATCAATTACAGTGATACTTTAATTGATAATGACAAAAGATTCATTAAGTACACCATTCTAACTTCTAATTGCTAAAAAGACAAAATTTCTCACTCCCCTCCCAAAAAAAATAAAATAAATTAAGAGATGTGGGTCCCACTAATGTGCCATAAAAAATTGGATATGAAAACTCATGAATAATCAAATCAAGAAAATCAATAAAACCCAATTCACAATTGATCAAATCAATCAATGAAACATAAAATGAATAAATGGATTTATGAATAAAGAAAATGACTATACCTTCACCCAAACACCTTGCTTAGCTCCATTGTTCTTAATATTTTCTTGAAAGGTTGACATGTAGGTTCTTTATTTCATCAACATGACAAAATCTTTTGCAAGATATGACATTGATATTTGATACTTCATAGATACCTGAAATGAATATGATTACTTGATGAATTCTTGAATGCACTTGATAACTTCTTGAGAGATGGGTTTGATTCATAGATTGGACCTAAAGGCAATCAATGATTTAGATTTGATTAGAAGAATGAATGGATCAAAATGATTAAGATAATTTTAAGGCAAAAAAGGGTACTTAACTAATTACATCACCGAGTGAACTAAATGAATGGAGGAATAATTGAAGAGTAGACTAAGAGTGAATGTTAGTTAACTAATGAGATAGAGATATAATTGTTACCAATTTTTCTCACAACTCAATCTGGTAGAGTTGATTTAGTTTTTTCATGATTAAGTGGAAGGTTCATTTCATTTTACTTTGCCTAAGTCATTACATTCATTTGAGTTACAAAGAAAAGTTTCAATTTATAATGCAATGTGCAGTTTTAAAAGAGAAAAGTTTTGTTTTGTTATTAAGAGTACATCCAAGAAGAAAATAGATATACAAATGTTGAAAAAGAATTCTCATTTCATTTTTCCCCAAAAAACACTTTACAATGTTATAACTTTGCTTACAAAATGGATATACAACTAAGGTACACAAATTGCAAAAGTAAATTTGCAAGTATTGTCCATTTAAATGAAAAGAGTAAAACAAGGACCCACACAAGCCATGGGAGACAGGTAATCATATGCACTGCATAAAATACATCATGTATTTGCTAATAGAAAGTAAAAGAGCATGGGAAGAGAGGCATATCCATCATTTCCTTAGATGTCTTCATGTTGATCTTCTTGTCCTCATTCTTGTTGTCCGAATGGCTTGTAATGATGATTGAAAAAGTTGGTTAGAGCTCCAAATATACATATAATTACATACTCATTATAAAAAAGACATGATGTATTCTTTGCAAAGCATTAAATGAGCTCATGTACACTTTCATAATATACTTGATCAGAACCTCTTAGAAAATAAAGTGAAAGCACAAATGTGAATTACATGTTTAAACTAATGATTTTGTGTCATGTGTAGTTACATAGATGCATTAGTGTTTTGAACTATTAAATGGACATATCATTAAAGCATGAAACCTTTTAGTTAAGTATTTATCAATAGAGCAGTACCAACTAAGCATAAAGATCATATACACTTGAAGGCACAAAACAATCAAGGACAAGGAGAAACATGCATGCATACAATGACATAATATCATGAGGACAACAAGGAAAGAATCAGCCAAGGACACAAGTATTTCATAAGGCAAAAATGCACCGATACAAATCAAACAACCACATGAATTTTTCATGGTGAACAAGTCTGCAAAGCTCATGTTCACTTGTCTCTTGATGAACAAGCTTCAACAATAGAAATGTGTAAGAACAATATATAATATATAATCATAAAATTAATAGTGCTTTTTATTAGTAGAGCACACACACACACACACACACACACACACACACACACACACACACACACACACATATATATATATATATATATAGGAGCAGACATAATAGTTAAAATTGAAGGATTATAACAATTCACTAAGGCACTTCTAATACTATAATCATAATAGGGATTATATTTGAAATAGCCACATGCTAGATTCAAATGTATTCATGGAATATATATGCCAATACCTTGAAGGAAATATGTATAAGAATCTACAAAAAGAATCATACAAAATTAACAATAGTTTCATGGCATAATGTTTCTAAATAACAATAGTTATTCTTAGAAAAGACATTGCACAACAATGACTAAAGCATTTATTAATGATTTTGATCAAGATATATTACTATGATATGAGAATAGAAACAACTGCTATCAAAATACTATCATAGAATTGTTCAGGGAAATAAATAACTCATGCAAATGCTATAAGATTAGATCATTTCCAAGTAGCATCCAAGAAAGGAGCAAAAACATCAAATAGAAGGATAATGATAAATGACAAATAAAAAGATACAAAAGTAAGTAACAATGAATCCATAAGAAGAGTAGTGAACATCAGGAAGGTATCATTGCTAGTATAGTGTTGTTACAGCTATGAAGGAGTCATTAAAAAATCCAAACATAGCAAAGTGGACATGTTCAATTATAGAGTGAGTCATAGTTATAATTACATGAAGTTTCCTTCCAATGCACAATTTTTTTTTTCAATCAATGCTTCAAACAATAAATATCTTAAGATAGTAAACACAAGTAAGGTGATAATCATTAAAGAGGCAAGCAATCAACATATGTAAAGGTATATGGAAATATATTCAAAGATGATTCCTACTACTCAGACATTGATAGTAAGTGTAATACCCCAAAAATGAGCTATAGGTTCATTAACCTCCTACATCCTCAAATCGAATGAAATCGACATCAAAGTCCTAACCTAAGGCATGTTTGCACATTATCGAATCCTAATTGATTTTATCCTAAATTCTGCATCAGGGAATATTCCTAGCAATATTCATATTTATCCTAATTATCTTTAATTTAATGATTATTTGGCGATAAATCCTATTTATCCTAAATTTTGATTAATTGAATATTCTGAATATTTAATTAATTAGATTTAATATTGCCACTTAATTATTTAATTAAATTATTCCTAAATTGTATTATTTAATTTTGACAATAAATCTAAAATCTCACGACTAATTGATTAAATTCTTATTTAATTAATTCAAGTCAATTATCAATTTTTTAATAATATAGTTTTAGAATAAAGTTTGATTTAATAATTGATTAACCCATAAATCAATTGTTTTAATTCAAAAATCAGTTAAGTTGAGAATAAATCACTTTATTTTTAAATTAATTTATAATTAAATCATGCACAATCAGAAAAGCAGGCAACTAGAAATTAACAATCAATTTTAAAATTGAAACTCAACATCTGATGATAAGTTGAAATATGATCTAAACTCTATTTTGAGTTAAACACTGCTTTTGCATGATTTTTGTGAGTTAATTATCTCTAATTTCCTGATAACTCAAAAATCAACCTGAGTTTATCAAGAGTGATTTATGGCTTTTCTCCTGCATCCTCAAGCCTTGGATTTCTATAAAATCAAGGCTCAGCTCTTCATGATTATCAACACTCGAATTTGCACAATTACTCTGGTGAATTGACGATTGAAGGATTAAGCACTTGCGACAGGCAATTTGTGAGATCTTTCATAGTTGATCATAGTTTTTGCATAGTTTCATATTGTAGTTTTCATATTCATTCATATCATTCTTAGATTAAATCTACATTCAATCTCAATTTCATTCATATAGCTTAGATTCATATAGTTTCTCATATTATTGCACAGAAATACAAAAATATAGAATAATCTGCATTCATAGAATCTTTCATATTTTTTCATCCAAATCCTTCGTTTAGGTGTTACATTGTCACTAATCTCAATTTTAATATGAGAACATCATATTGGCACCTACTAGAAGGCAATAAATCGCCTGGTTAGCTTAGTTTCAATTATTTGTCAGATTTTGATTTTGGCTAACCTCTAATGTTTTACTGAAGTGTTGTGTCTACAGCTAGGTACAAAATTCACACACACATTTCTGGCACCCACCGTGAGGTCCTAAAAGAGGTTTCCATCTCTTCCAATTCACTTCTATCTATTTTTCTGTCATTTTTTGGTCCATTCTATGATTTCATTCTCTGTCCATACATTATTTGTATGACTTTTGTCAAAAAGTCATACCAGGAAGACCCCACTATCGTACGATAGTTTATTCTATTGAGGCTCATACCAGAAGCTATACATTGTTGTTTGGAAGCTTTATTGTCATTTGGTGAAATACCCACTATCGTATGAGTTTCCCGACTATCGTTTGGAAGGTAACCCACTATCGTACGAGTTTTGACTCCAGAATTCAATTATCATTTCAGAATTTTTGGTAGTTTTTTAGATTAGATTTTCAAATTTGGACTAATTGCTAACCCTAACAATTGAAATCTTCTATTTTTGACTGATATTTGCTGAATCTGGTTGGAAAAAGTGCAACTAAATTGCTAAAATAGGTAAAATCTACTAAGTGTGTTGTGGGGAATTTAGGTATTCTACTACGATCTGATAACACTTCAATTTGGGCATAAAACAAACTCTCATGTGTGAAGCTTGTGTGACTTTTCTTGCTTTCGTATCACAGACTTCATTGTGGGCTATAAAATGAACATATATTTGCTTTCTGCATATCTGTTACACATAGTAAATAGGCCCTATGAACACTATTTGTGGATGATCTCGAGAGAGTGGGCTTCTTCCACTTGTTCATGCATGTGAAGCTCTTCTTGATGAAGGATCCCCTTGTAGGTAGGGAGGTTACTGAGAGCGTCTCACATTCTACTAGATTTGTGTGTCTTCAACTTTTGATTGATACATTCTCTCACCGGAGGGGTTGATAGATCATACGTGGTTGAAGTCATAGATCTTTGTGAGATAATCTTGGTCTTAGCGTGTCAGATTAATCTGTCTGCTTTATTTTGGTTAAAAGTGAAAAGGCTAGAGGATTATGCTCTACTCCCTTTTTGGGTAGTATCAGAAACTCAGATCCTTGAATCTGGAACTAGTCTCCATGTGGTATCTTTTGTGAGTCACTTTTAGAGAGGTTTAACCATAGTGGACATTCCCTTAATTGCGTCAACCACGTGGATAGAACCTCAAGCGGTAATAGCCATTTTTGTCGTGGTAGTAGCAACCACTATATAAATGTCCTTGTGGAGGAAATTTTCATAGGTGTGGTTTCTTGTTGGGTTGTCAGATCTCCCTAGCAGCTCTTGATTGATTAATTTCTTGGACTACATCAAAACCCCAGTGTGCTTGGATTGGAGTTCACCCTCTTGAGATCACAAAAGTTGCAGAGTCAGACCATTACTACAAACCCTAGTGAGGCCAAATTTTTCATTTTCTAGGAATATGTGCGTTATTGAAAAACTTTTGAGAACATAGACAGTTAGCATTTCTAGGGATTAGCACAATAAGTCACTATTGCTTGTTCATGCGCAAGGTTGCTTTTTCCCTTGTTCATTGTTTTAAGATGATTGTCTACTTCCCTTGCTTGCTATTTTGCGTGCTTGATATCTACTTGGATTATTTGAAACAAACTATTACACAGATCTTCAACACTGGACAAAAAAATTTTCCAAACACTTTGAAACTGAAAACCCAAAAATTGTAAAATCTGAAGTGAAATTCCTCTCTGGAGTCAAAAGTCATCC
Source organism: Chamaecyparis obtusa (assembly GCA_027943335.1). Taxonomy (NCBI): domain Eukaryota; kingdom Viridiplantae; phylum Streptophyta; class Pinopsida; order Cupressales; family Cupressaceae; genus Chamaecyparis; species Chamaecyparis obtusa. The sequence continues at coordinate 1,572,450 of BSBK01002308.1, read as the reverse complement.
CACAGTCTCAGATTATCGTATGAGTTTCTAGCAAAAGTTGTTTCACAACCCTTATATTGTCATACAGTATCCAGTATAGTGTCATACGAGTGTTGTCACCAGAAATCAAAAGGAAAATTCTCCCTGGCAGCAATTGTCATATGAGTCTTGCAATTGTCATTTGATAGCATATCCAGTGTCATATGAGCTTTCAGAAACTCATTTGAGAATTTTCAAAAAGTTGTCAGAGATTGGTCAAATTTGTCAAAAATCCAATTTTTACAGCCTATTTCCAGATTCTTTCAAAATAGTCACTGTGTCAGGAATAGAGCAGAAACTAGAAGCAAATCCATTCATTTTCCTAAAGTGGTCTCTTCAGTCTGCTTTAGCCTTTTGATTTATCGATTTGAGTCTTTTTCATCTTGTGTTAAAACCTTGTCAAAATTATCTTCAAAGTTTAGTCTTGTTACTAAACGGCTAAGTGTTGTGAGCTTGTGCCCACCATCTGTTAGGCATCTACCCACACTATTGTGGCATAGTATCCTTCATTAATGTCTAATCAAATCTTCAATCAATTCAATCTTGGCAAGGTTGCGTCATTCGATATTCTTGAATCAGGTCTTTCTTCAGTTGTCTTCATCTTGCTTTCTTGCTTCACCCAAGGTTAATGGTGGAAACTAGAGCTTCCTCACATAAGAAATCCAGAGAAGAACTTAACACCGTACCTTTGACTATTCACAAGGGTCAGGTACTCTTGAGCAACTCTACAATTCTGGTCTTTACGAAGACGACGGTCTTGGCAATTTTTGATTGAAAACTGGTTACATACCCCCTCCATCAACTCACAGAGGAAATCAACAAACTCCTCCTCAATCTATCCCAGGGAGTCCTAAAACTCCTAACATGTCTCACGAAGGGACACAACATGGGTCTCAAGGACCCCATTCTCAACACGGTGTGGATCAAGAATCTACACCTTCTGAAATTACTCGATACCAAAATGATGATGGCTTCAAGAAAATGATGAGGCATTTCTTGAAAGAAGATAGAGAGGCATACTTTCTAGAATTAGCTCATCAAGGAGCTAAAATTCCTCCAAACTTTAATGTTGAAGATATCATTACACATGAGGAAGAAACTCCTATCATAGACATGATGAAATAGATGCATGCCATGCAAGTCAAACTTAACAAACTTGAAAAGGAAAAGGAACCTAAAGAGTTCTCCATGGAGACTCTATGCCCTTTTCCATTTGATAAAGACTTGTACATGCCACCATTGCCTAAAAGAGTGGAAATGCCTAAATATGATAAGTATGATGGAAACTTTGATCCTCAAGATCATGTCAAAGAATTCTATACTCAATCTATGGAGTTTATGCACAAACCAACCTACTTAATGTGTCTTTTCCCTCGATCTCTGGTAGGAGCAGCCATTCATTGGTTCTCTACAATGCCTCCAACTATCAAAAATTTTGAGGAGTTAATCAAATTGTTCTATCAGCAATACTCCTACAACATTCAACATCTGGTCACCATGATCAACATCTGCAATTTGAAACAATATCTAGGTGAACCATTCCTGACATTTCTCAAGAGATGGAGGAAGAAATTTTCTCTATATGCTAGACTAATGAGGAGAAAACAATAATAAAGTCTGTGACAGCCTTACTATGAGATGGAAAAAAGAATAAACTAGAATCTACAACAATGTCATGAGATGAATGACCGAAACTTCAAATGCGAACAACACCCACTACTTTAAATCTATTCATTTACGACAAGCACATAGAGATGTTGCCCTTTCAACACGTGTGTGCCACTTCTATCTGCAGTCAATTCTTGCACCTGACCAGAAGCATAGTATGGTACATTCCTCCTACCCTTTCTTCAACATGTGCTGGTCTATTTACAAGAAGATTAAACAAGCAGGAGACATGATGTCTCAAAATATTTTCCAAGAAGCAGTTCAACAACTCGTGCTTTGGTTGCAAAGATCTCGTTACACACAAAGAAGTGCTCAAAGTTTTATTTCATTCAACCAATGGATAAATCAATATAATCCACATAATGGAAATATAAAATTTAAAACATTGGAACACCACGGGTAGGATAGAGATCAAACAAAAATAATAATCATAATAATAATTGCAGGAAAACCACTTTTATTTTTATTTCTTATTTCATTCCACAAAACATGAACAATATCACTCAACTTCTTTCTCAGTCTTCTTCCCAGCAAAAGGAAAAATAAATTCTCATTCTCCCAGAGGTTTTGGAGAGCATATATAAACAAAGTTAAACAGTTAAAAACTATTTTTGGCAACCACCAGACTCGTAAAGGTTTTATTTAATCCTTTACTAAAGTGATAACCAAAACATTAAAACATGCCCTAAAATTTAATAATAAAAAAACATTAAAACACCCCCCAAAAATAATACGTAAACATTATTCCTATGCCTAGCACCTGTAGCTGCTCCTGCAGCATAGACCCATTCCAGAAATTGAGAAGCTGAAAATCTTCATCAGCAATCTTGTTCCATAAATCAACTACCCTTTACAAATGCAAAATCATACATCTTTTGATAAGATGGTAGATAATGCGATCAAAATTGAGAAAGTTCTTATGAAAAAAGGAGACATCACACTTCAAAAGGACAAGTATGAATCTAGATCTAGTTCTAAGGACAAGAACAAAAATTGGAACAAGAATAAAGGCATAGTCACAGATGGCGTTGTTGATACTGTTCGTGCCCCATCCAAGGCACCCGCTTTCAATCTCACTGTTGGCACCCAAGCCATCAAAGCTTCTAAAGCTAAAGCAATAGAGCCCAACAAAAATTCATATGATTATAAACCTTGGGCTACAGATCCTAACCTCAAATTCACTCCTCTTGGAGAATCCTTGGAATCTTCCATGAAAACTCTATTGGCAAAAAAAATCATTTACTTGCTTGAGATAAAAGTCTTTGATCCCAAACCAAAACCGAAATGGTGGAGAGAAAATGATTTCTGTGAATTCCATCGCAATAAGGGTCATAAGACTAATAACTATGTTCACTTGAAGCATATCATACAAGACAAAATTGATAATGGAGAAATCATGATTGATAATCATAAGAGCAATAATGATCATACAACATTCATAGAACCATTTCCTAAACATGGTAAAGAAGATTCTTCTTCTCAGCCTAATATGGGTGCTAAAGTCAATTATGCCTACTCTGGAAACAATGTTGTTATCAATATGGTTGAATCATGTCTATCTGAGCATTGTAATGTCATTACAATTGTGAGAAAAGATAGAGAAAATCAATCAGCTAATGCAGTTACTTGATCACAAGCTCAGGCATATCTGGAAGGACAAATACCAGATTCATCAATTGTCCTTAATGTGCCTTTCAATCTTTCATCTACTTCTAAACAGAAGGCTACATCTAAATCTTCAAATCCCAAAGACACGAGGCCTACATCATACAGTATTGTCCAACAAATCTAGCATATAAATGCAAAAATATCCATGTTTGAGTTGCTTCAGATATCTCCATCTCATAGAGCCATTCTAGATAAAGCTCTGCTCAGATCCAATGTTCCTGATAACCTTGATTTAGACAGATTCTAGACTATGGTTGGTCATCTTATGTCTCCACAGTATATTTCCTTTTCAAAGGAAGATGATAACTCCTTGAGTCATCCGCTTAACCAGCCCTTGCATATTGAACTCTTGATCCAAAACCGTCATGTCAAACACGTGTTGATAGATGGGGGTGCTAGTCTAAACATTTGTTCTTTCAGCTTGATTACACAATTGGGATTTTCAGAAATGACCATTGATCCTAGAAAGAAGATAACTATCAAAGCATATGATGAGCAAGAAAGATCTTCCAAAGGAACAATTGTCTTACCTATCAAAACAGGTCCTGTCATCAGAGATACTATATGTCAAGTTCTTCATCTACCTTTGGCTTACAATATCCTTCTAGGGAGACCCTAGATACATGAAATGAAAGCTATTCCTTCTACATATCATCAATGTTTGAAATTTCCTTATGAAGGGGTAGAAGTGATGATTCCAGCTGATCTATACACAACTTGCAATGCATTGAAAGAAAGTGCTGATAAACTTGTTTCTAATAACAGAGAATCTTCCACTAAGCAGCTAGACATTGCTTCAACATCCAAAATGGAAGACATTGCTAAAGAGGTTAGAAACAAAGAAAATGGTATGGGAGAATATACTATCGAGCCAGTCTTATCTTTGACATCTCTCCCTATCTCACCCAAGTCCTATGGGCAAACTCTGAAACAACCCAAATTGGAGTATAAAGAACCTCTTGAGGCATATAAAGGAAATTTTATGGTAGAACAAGTATCTAAAAAAGAGTTTGAAGAGGATGCAGCCGTGCTTGCATGGCTCTACAAAGATGAACCTGAATCTCAAATTGTTCAAACATGTGAATCTAAAACACTGAAGATCCCTTCTAAGTCATATGGCCCAGGGGATAAACTGATCACAAAAATGGGATATAAAGGAAAAGGACCTCTAGGACTACAAGGTAAAGGTCTTTTATCACCTTTTGACCATCATGGCCGAGAAAACAAGAATACAATAGGTCTAGGATATAAGAAGAAGCCTTTTTGTCTTAGCAAGAACTCACCACATGTCTTAGAACAGATTGAGCCATCCACAAAAAATCAACTAAAGGAAGAAACAAAAGAACAATCTAATAGTGATGATTCAAACACCACTGAAGATCTCATTCATTATGATTGTTTTCCTAAAGAAATAAAAGAACTCCTTGAAGCTGAAGATGATCCAATAAAAAGAATTAATGTAGTAGAAACACAAGAACCTACTATAGAGCAAGAGATAGTTGCACCACAAGAACCAGCTAATCTCGAAGACAATCACATAGATAAGGAGGAAGGTGATAGCTATTCTGAGATAGATTCCCATGAGTATGAATTCAAATCAGAATCTGAGGGTAACCCTTCTTGGGGTATTCATCCTGACTTTACTCATGTTCTTAGATTTCCTAGAGGCATAGATGAAGAATCTAATGACTATGAATGGGGAGCCATTCCAGAAGAAGATGAACTTATCATAGAGAAACATGTTGATGTTATTCACCAATATGCACCTAAACCCAACATAAGTCTAGAGTGAAATGACAAACTTATTGAGTCTGATCCACCTATGGCTGAAGTGGACTCCCACAATGACATTGAGCCTATTCACAAATTAAACATCTTAAGTTGCAATATTACCTTTGAACTTGAGTGTCACATTAGGACCAATGATGATAGATCTATATCCATAAACACTATCCCCCAATCTTTCACCACTTTGACTATCCAACATCCTTAACTTCTTGACCAAACCTTTACGAATCTGAGCCAAGGTATTTATACCTTTCCTAATGACTATGCCCTTGCTTGCTATCTCAATGTAGTTGAGCCTATGAGGACTTCCATCAGTGAACCAAGCATTAGCATGACAGAGTCAGACATCAAGTATCTTAGTCAGAAAAATAAGAATAAGAATAAAAAGAAAAGGAGTTTTGAGGGTGAAAACCACTTTGTGGCAGTCTCAGAACCTACAAAAGTAAAAATAAAAGATGTATCTGAAGGTGAAAACCTCTCTGAGGCACCTAAGGATGAGATATTTGATGTCCTTCTGATTAATTTATAGGACAGATCTCCAGTTCTAATTGAGCCCACTCAATCTATCAACTTGGGAATAACAGAATAACCACAGCTGATTCATGTAGCACAATCCTTATCAGAAGAAGAAAAGAAAAAAATTACAACATTCCTAACAGAGAAGAAGATCAACTTTGCATGGAAATATTTAGATATGCCAGGATTGGATCTTGATCTTATAATGCAGCATCTATCAATTGCTCCCGGGGTCAAACCTGTTAAACAAAAATTGAGAAAGATGCATCCTCATGTTGCACTCTTGGTAAAAGATGAATTAGAAAAACTGCTAAAAGCTAGATTTATCCATGTTATTGACTATGCTGAATGGATCTCAAATATTGTACTTGTTTCTAAACCAAAAAAATCAATAAGAGTATGCACAGATTTTAGAGATGTGAACAAAGCATGCCCTAAGGATGATTTTCCACTACCTAACATTGATATGATAGTGGACATGACTGCGGGCTTTGAGATGTATTCTTTAATGGATGGTTTTTCTGGATATAATCAAATCAAAATTGCTCTAGAGGATCAAGAGAAAATTGCTTTCACATGTGCATGGGGTACCTTTTGTTGGATTGTCATGCCATTTGGGCTTAAGAATGCCGGTGCTACATATCAAAGAGCTATGACATCTATTTTTCATGACATGATGCATCAAACTATGGAGGATTATGTTAATGATACTTTAGCCAAATCTATGATAAGATCTTAACATCTAAATGACTTGAGCAAGATACTAGATAGAATGGAGAAGTTTGGTCTTCAACTAAATGCTAAGAAGTGTGCTTTTGGTGTCACTTCTGGAAAGCTTTTAGGATATATTGTTTCAAAGAAAGGCATTGAAGTTGATCCAGCAAAAGTTAAAGCTATCATGGAGATGCAACCTCCTAAGAATATCAGTCAAATGAGAACATTGCAAGGGAGAGTTCAATCTATTAGACGCTTCATATCTCAGCTAGCAGACATATCACAACCTTTCACAAAAACATTACATGAGGAATGTGAAAAGAATTTTAATCATATCAAGAAATATCTATCAAATCCTCCTTTCTTGATGCCTCCTATTCAAGGGAAGCCTTTGATCTTATATGTCTCCACAACAGATACATCACTGGGGGCATTGCTTGCGCATCATGATGAGAACAAGAAGGAAAGAGCTATATACTATATCAGTAGGACATTGGTGGCATATGAAAATAATTATTCTATGATTGAAAAGGCTTGTCTAGCTATGATCTTTGCATCATAGAAACTAAGACATTATATGTTGGCTCATACCACACATTTAGTAGCTAAGATTGATCCACTAAAGTACCTACTAAGCAAGGTTGCCCTCACAGGTAGACTAGCCAAATGGGTCATGCTCTTAAGTGAATTTGACATTGAATATGTTGAAAGAAAAGCTATTAAAGGTCAAGTTATTGCTGATCAATTAGCAGATGTGCCTTTGTTTGATGACACACCAATGAAAATGGAATTTCCAGATTCCTCTATCATGAATCTTTCTTCTAGAGAATGGCAATTGTTCTTTAATGGGTCCTATACATAGAATGGATCTGGAGCAGGCATCTTGTTTATCACTCCTCAAGGATACTCCATTCCTAAGGCATTTAAAATCAAATTTCCTTGTACAAACAATATTGTTGAATATGAAGCCCTTTTAAATGGTATGAAAATAACAATTGAGTGGAGAGTAACAAAATTACACATTCATGGAGACTCCCAACTTGTAATACACCAAGTCAATGATGTGTACCAAATGAAAGATGAAAAGCTCGTTCCATACAAGAGAATGGTAGATGATCTAAAGAAATACTCCATATCTATCACCTTTGAGCAAATACCTAGAACAGAGAATAAGGCTGCCTATGCAATGGCAATGCTATCTACTTTACTACAACAACCTGAACATGAGCTACGCTATGAGTTCTTGGTGGAAGCACTATCTTATCCTACATATGACTCCCCTAAAACCCACATGATTTTCACTATTGTAGGTCATGATTCATCCCGCTATAAGAACCTATTCTCCTATCTCAAAGACCAAATCATTCCTGATACCTTTAACTGCCATGAAAAGAGATACCTTATCCGTAATGCCTCCTGATATGTTATCATTGGTCACGTTCTGTACAAATGAGGTCTAGATGGTACGTTACTTAGATGTTTAGAATGGGAAGAGTCTCAACGTGCCTTAGAGGAGGTCCATGATGGTATTTATGGGTCACACTCAAACAGTTTAACACTAGCCCAAAAGCTTATTAGGGCTGGGTACTATTGGCCAGAAATGGAGAAAGAGTCTATCAAGTTTGCTAAGAACTGTCAAAAGTGCCAAGTGCATGGCAACTTAATTCATGCTCTAGGGAGAGATCTAATCCCCTTCACTACACAATGGCCTTTTCACCAATGGGCATTTGATCTTATAGGATCCATACATCCTCATTCTTCTAATGGGCATACCCACATTATTACAGCTATAGATTATTTCACAAAATGGGTAGAAGCAGTCCCTTTAACACAAGCAACTGGTAAACAAATATCTATGTTCATCTTGAACTACATCATATGCCAGTATGGTATTCCACATTCTATAGTCACAGATAATGGTGGACAATTCAAGAACAAAGACTTAGATGATCTATGTGCCAAATTCAAGATTACACAACATTGGTCATCTATCTACTATCCTCAAGGGAATGGACAAGCAAAGGCTTCCAACAAGAATCTATTGAAAATCTTGCACTGTACAATTAATAAAATAGGAAGAGATTGGCATCTTATCATCAATCCAACTCTTTGGGCCTACAGATCAAGTATCAGAATGCCTACTAGGGCTACACCTTTTTCTTTAGTTTATGGGTCTAAAGCAGTACTACCTATTGAGGTTGAAATTCCATCACTAATAATCAGAATGCATGGTCTAGTAACTGATGATGACTACAGAGTATCTAGGTTGCAAGAACTTGAACTACTAGATGAGCGCAGACAAGCAGCGTATGATCATCTTAGAGTATATCAAAAAAGAATGTCTAGAGGTTACAACAAGAAAGTCAGACACAGAGAATTTCAGGTTGACGATCTAGTCTTGAGAGAGAATCCCAAAAATCAATCACATAGAGAATGCAAGGGGAAGTTTGAACCCAACTGGCTGGGTCCCTTTGTTATCACTACTACTTTTGGCTCTGGTGCCTATCAACTCTCAATGACTGAAGGAGAATAGATCCGAGAACCAATCAATGTTCTCTATCTGAAGAAATTATATGCCTAAGGCATTCAGTCTATTGTAAAATATCCTAAAAAATCTTAAAAATCTAAAAAAGTCATGAAAAAATGAACATCTTGGTGAAAACCTAGCAAAGGGCACCTTGATGATTCACAAAAAAATTGAAAAATATCAGAAGTACAAAAAAACAAAAAAATTAAAAAAAATGAAAAATATAAAAAAATGAGAAAACGAAAAAAAGTGCCTTGGTGAAAACTTGGAAACAGGTGCCTTGGTAGCATCAATGTTCTCTATCTGAAGAAATTATATGCCTAAGGCATTCAGTCTATTGTAAAATGTCCTGAAAAAATCTTAAAAATCTAAAAAAGTCATGAAAAAATGAACATCTTGGTGAAAACCTAGCAAAGGGCACCTTGATGATTCACAAAAAAATTGAAAAATATCAAAAGTACAAAAAAACAAAAAAATTGAAAAAAATGAAAAATACAAAAAAATGAGAAAACGAAAAAAAGTGCCTTGGTGAAAACCTGGAAACAGGCGCCTTGGTAGCAAAAATAGAATCTCTGCCAAGATGGTGAAAACTTGGTAAACGGGTGCCACTTGTTCAAAACGCTCCATCTATCAGCGCAATCTTGGTCTTTCCCAGCTTTCAGTCTTGCTTTAGTTTGTACATATCTCTCAGTTTGTTCCTGCTTTCCTATTTTCAATAAGTCAGTTTGTACACCAATCGGTTCAAGCGTCTGTATCCTATCAATGTTCAAACTTGGGGGCAATCAATATCATATCCTATGGCCTCCAATGTATCTTAGATGTGTCATATCCAGTCAAAGTCCTTTGAAGCTTCATTTGAGTCAGTCAATCAGTCTCATCTCCAGAAAGGATTTTGCATCTACAACAGCGCAATCAAACATCAAAATGAAACAATCTATGCTTTTACATTCTTTTATCTCCTTGTATGCTTACTGATTTGCATTGAGATTTTTGCATATTGTGTCCCTTCGAGATCTTCAATGATGTCCTTAACAGGATTTAGAGAGTGATGACTAGGGGCACAATCTTTTCTTTGTTTTCTGCTTGTATGTGAAAATATAACAACTTTGGAAATTCTGGATAGAGCTGGTTGCTATAGTTAACATTATCTCTGGTCAGTCAAGACCTAAATCTTAAATCTTGCATCTTTAAATCTTTCAATCGGCTTCTATCTCGGAATTGGTTAATCTTTCAAATAAGTTTCATACATATATATCAGACATAGACTATTCTTTGAACCACTGCGCTTCGCACAATAATTCAAAGATGGGCAAAATGTAATACTCCAAAAAATGGGCTATAGGTTCATTAACCTCCTACATCCTCAAATCGAATGAAATCGACATCAAAGTCCTAACCTAAGGCACGTCTGCACATTATCAAATCCTAATTGATTTTATCCTAAATTCTGCATCGGGGAATATTCCTAGCAATATTCCTATTTATCCTATTTATCTTTAATTTAATGATTATTTGGCGATAAATCCTATTTATCCTAAAGTTTGATTAATTGAATATTCTGAATATTTAATTAATTAGATTTAATACTGCCACTTAATTATTTAATTAAATTTAATTAAATTATTCCTAAATTGTATTATTTAATTTTGACAATAAATCTAAAATCTTATGACTAATTGATTAAATTATTATTTAATTAATTCAAGTCAATTGTCAATTTTTTAATAATATAGTTTTAGAATAAAATTTGATTTAATAATTGATTAACCCATAAATCAATTGTTTTAATTCAAAAATCAGTTAAGTTGAGAATAAATCACTTTATTTTTAAATTAATTTATAATTAAATCATGCACAATCAGAAAAGCAGGCAACTAGAAATTAACAATCAATTTTAAAATTGAAACTCAACATTTGATGATAAGTTGAAATTTGATCTAAACTCTATTTTGAGTTAAACACTGCTTTTGCATGATTTTTGTGAGTTAATTATCTCTGATTTCCTGATAACTCAAAAATCAACCTGAGTTTATCAAGAGTGATTTATGGATTTTTTCCTGCATCCTCAAGCCCTGGATTTCTATAAAATCAAGGGTCAGCTCTTCATAATTATCAACACTCAAATTTGCACAATTACTCTGTCGAATTGGCGATTGAAGGATTAAGCACTTGCGACAAGTGATTTGTGAGATCTTTAATAGTTGATCATAGTTTTTGCATAGTTTCATATCGTAGTTTTCATATTCATTCATATCATTCTTAGATTAAATCTGCATTCAATCTCAATTTCATTCATATAGCTTAGATTCATATAGTTTCTCATATTATTGCACAGAAAATACAAAAATATAGAATAATCTGCATTCATAGAACTTTCATATTTTTCATCCAAATCCTTCGTTTAGGTGTTGCATTGTCACTGATCTCGATTTCAATCTGAGAACATCATACTCGCACCTACTAGAAGATAGTAAATCACTTGGTTAGCTTAGTTTCAATTATTTGTCAGATTTTGATTTTGGCTAACCTCTAATGTTTTACTAAAGTGTTGTGTCTATAGCTAGGTTCAAAATTCACACACACAGTAAGAAGTATGATGATCAACCCAAAGAGCTTGTAACATTCAAAGGCACTGTCATGATTTCATAAAGTCAAAAAAAATAGAATAATGCTAAACAAAGATTCAATCATAGTGACATGATATGTAAGTTAATGGTAGTGATACTAGAGAGAAAAAACCCTATCAAAATAATCTACAACTGTAATGACAAGAATCAAGGAAGGATACTTCATTCATATGGAGTAGCTACAAGTTGGTTTCATATTAAAAGATGATAATGAATAGTAAAAGATTAAAATTGTTAAAATAGAGCATCAGATGTGCAAAGTACAACAAGGGTCTCTTGAAAAAAGATAAATGTCCTTAAATTACCATGTAGTGATATTCACCAAGGAAGTTTGGTTATTATTACAGTTAGAGAAAAGTCACAGAGGCTAACAAAGAATGATACTAAAATTCAATGATATTGATCAATGGGTGACATATTCAGAGTACGAACATGGACAAAATAAGTTACAAGTACATAAATACCTCAAACAAGAATTACAAATGTTCAAATCAGTGATAATTTTTAGTCATGACAAATAGTTGTAGCTACAAAATTATGTTAATGCTCAAGATATTTCAAGCAACTGGATTATGATAAAAATTAGAGCAATCATACAGATAAAGAGGGTCAAATGACATACAAGTGTTTAAAGGAGAAGCAATCATACAACTACAACAACTGTATTACATGAAGTAAAAGGTTACCAAATTAGGGGTCATGCACTGCCATATATATAAGCATGTGATATCTGTCAAGTTTCATAAGTTCAAGAGTAAAAGTTTTCAAGGTTTTTGTAAACCACATTTATAAATTTGAATGGGAAGTCCACAATTTATTGTCACGGTGTGCAATAAGTTCATCAACTTCAGTTCTACCTTTGTTTATTTCTTTTGGAGGTACTAGAGTGTTAGTATCAAGATAACCCTTGTGAAGCCCAAAGTTTGCAACCTATAGATGTTGTTAAAGAAGGATTGTAATTTATGCATAGGTCAAGCATATGAAAGCTTGGATACTTGAAGTCATAAAGCATACCATAAGACCAATAGAAACACTTTTTCATCTTTGTAAAGCTTTCTAGAAACATTTTTGGGGTTTTGATATTTTCTTCATTTTTTTTTCAAATACCCATGTTATGGACATTATATAGAAGGTATGTCTATGAATATAGTTATGGATGGAAAGAACGAAAGAACTCACAATGAACATTCATTATTTCTTCATTAAATATCTTATCAACAAAGACAAAGAATACCCAAGTAAAGGCATTCGAGAGTTACATAACATAAACCCTAAACAAGGATGCCAGGAATAACATGATGCTTTGGAGAGAAAGTATCAGAAAAATCTCTTGGTTTTATGAACATGTATACTGAGATATCGAATGAAGCCTATGAAACAAGAAACAAAATAAAGAAGTAAAGGGGCACATAGTTTTGTTTTTGGAAAAGCAATGAAATGTTCCTATAAGCAAGTGTCGTGCTAGAAATTCCCACAATATTCTTAGAGAAAAGAGATATAAAGGAAATAACAAAGGTTTTCATGTACAAAGAGCTCAAACACTCTAAAAGTATGAGATTTTTCCAATTTTTTCTTTGTGCAAGAGCAGTTAAGGAAAATACATACCCCAATATACTTGTGCATGTGTAAAAATAGATAGAGAGCCTCAAAGAAATACAATGAATCTCCAAGAATATCAAACCATAGCTCCTATTCTGTGAAGAAAGAGGTGACATGGCTTTTTTTTATATAAAATTTAATTTTATATATATAAAAGAACATATATATATATATATATATATGGTGTTTATTTTTAATTAAATACTGAATTATGTTTTAAATGTTAACTAGTATTTAATATTATTAATTAAATATTAATAATTGTATCATTTTTTTTGTTTTTTTTGGTCGATAATAACATATATTTTATTAATAGTAAAGAAATTATAAGTATAAAGGATAATCTAAACATTTAGCTTCAAAAAAATAACCCATTACATTACTTATCATGTCATGTTATGACATCCCCCCATAACTAACATCAAAGAAACATATTACATATTTGTAAGCATGTAGACACTATATAAAGGACAAAATTTGACCAGCAACATCCTCCCTGGTGCTTTTGTCAACCACCACGATTACACATCAAAAATAACTTCCATACATTCACGGTAGTGCACACCTTCTGAAACAGGCCTTTGCAGCTAAATTTGTTCATCCACACAAAGGTAAGCACCCACACCATATCTTCTTTCATAGATTTCAGACAAAACTTATATATCAAAACATCTTTAAGGCACCATTTCAAATTTGATGAAGATTTTATAGAAACAATGAGCATCCATTGACAAAAAACCATAAAACCTTCCTATCCACAAGTCTGAAATTTTAACCTTCAAGGTTTACCTTCCACTGCCCTCGCCAATTCTAAGCAGACCTTATTCCTTTGGGAAAAGTAATCAACACCTGCGTTATCTTCATGTTCGCCTAGTAATGCTCAATGCCTTGCTTCAAATTTTCCCATCCCTCCCTCTTGTCTTTCAAATAGCTATCTTTATCAACCTGTTTTGGCCATCTTAAGAAATGGATTATGCCAACCTCAATCCCTTCTACCTCATCATCAAAGTGTTCACTGTAGTTAAAGGCCCAGCCAGGATGCACCCATTCTAGTAGAGAGTCCACACCAACATTGAATCCTCCTCAAAAAGGGCTTTCATTACCCACTCCACTCTGTGCTCATGTTCACCCAGTTCCAAGCCCCAAGCCATGATCATGGCCGCTATATCTACCTGCAACTTCCACTTGTGGTTGGCTTCATGAAAAAGCATCCCCAATGTCTATTAAAAAGCCTAAATTACCTCTATAGAAGGACATTTTATGATGCAGGGGCATCCAAGGATTAGGCTAAGGCATTCTTTGTCCTCGGTGAAACTGCATAAGGTGTTTGTGTTTGGCCGGTGTTACTCGATTGCAGCTTTAATTGACGGTCTTGGTTAAGGAAGGAAGCTTGATCACTAAAGGAACTCGGAGATGCTTAGGGTGCTCGGTTGACATAGTGCTTGGCAATTCTTGGCATGCTCAGTGAATTCTCTAGCGCTCGGTAGTTTATCTGTTGCTCGGTAGTCCTAGTTTACTGACATGAGTTCTTTGAGATTTATTGGGCCGACTTGGTGTAATGATTGTTGGTAGATTTTGTTGGATTCTCCTATGTGGATCTAGAGGCCCACATATTGTATTAAATGTTTGTAAGGCTATTTGAGAGCCAACCATTATTGCATTTAATAATTGTTGTAATAGAAGTCGACTAGCTTAGAAATTATTTGTTAGAGATTTGTATTTAAAGGGATGTTTGGGCAGTGGTTTAGACATCTGAAGGAGAGTGAAGGGGAGTAGATTGATGGTGAAGTAACCAATCTAGAGAAGCTGGAGTTGGTGAAGTTGTGGAAGGATCTTTGTTGATCTTGCAGATCAGATTGCTAGTTTGATAGTTTGTAATTGTAGAGCTAGTGGCTGAGGCTTGGAGCCAAGGAGATTGCTTGGTGGCTTTGCGAAGCACAAGTTTAGATCTACCTTAGGGTTTCCATCAGTGTCTGATTTGTCTTAGAATTGAACTAGTTGTTGTTGATTGTAAGCTGAATCTTGTAATCTTGCAGAATTATTCTTTGTTTGTAATTGGCCCTAACCCAGAAGGCCTTACAGCTGGGCATGTTAATAGAAAATTGGATTTAAGATTAGATCTTGTGTGTGCTTCCGCATTGTGTCCATTTTGCAGCCAGTTTGGACAGTCCTTAACTGGATCCTCCGACCTGCACTGCACCAAGTGGTATCAGAGAAAATTGATCTTGCGTGTGTGAATTGATCTATGAATCGAGATAGTTTGCACCAGGGCCTTGTTGGTGATTTATTGTTTTTGGTTTTTGAAGATCTTGAAGGATGCCTCTAAGAAGATTGGACCCTAGAGCAATTGTAGATCTTTGTGATGCTTTGGAATCAGAGATTATCGAGAAGGTGAAATCAGATTTTAAATCTGAGATGGAGATGATGAAGAGCGACATGATTGCTGAGATTGTAAGAATTGTTGCTAGTGTACCCCAAAATGTTGGTACTGAAGATGGCTATGCAGAAGCTGCTGAAGACTTTGAAACTACTGGATCTAGTGGTGATGACTGAAGAGACAAATCTGGTGAAGATAGAATTGGTCGGTTGCATAGATCTGGAGCTTGGTTGAATAGTAGTTACTGGATGGAAGTCTAAGTTCTCTGGTACTCTGAAGCCTGAGGACTTGATTGACTGGATCGGTGAACTGGAAGATTTATTTGAGCTAGAAGAAATTGAAGATCCTCTTAGGGTGAGATTGGCACAGACAAAGTTGAAAGGCCATGCTGCCCTTTGGTGGAAGGAACTACAAAGAGACAAAGAGGATGAAGGAGAAATGAAGATCAATCGGTGGAGGTTGATGGTGATGAAGTTGAAAGCTAAGTTCATACCTGCTGACTATGAGCTTGACTTGTTTAAGAAGTTGCAGAATCTGAAACATAAGGATCTGACTATTGAAGATTATACCGAGGAGTTCTACAAACTTACTATTCGGTCTGGACACCGGGAGCTTGGTAAGGAAAAGGTAGCTCGGTATGTGAATGGGTTGAAATTCAATATTTAGGATGAGCTTGGAATGTTGAGGATTGAATCAGTTGAGCATGCTTATCAATATGCACTGAAGGTAGAAGATAAGTTGAAGAGGAAACATAACGGTAACTCCCAAGGAAAGGAGAAGGTTGATCACTCGGTGACGGATAAATTGACGGATGCAGAAGATGAATTGAAACTTGTGGAACCGAAGAAGAAGATAGGGAAGGTGATATTTAAGGGTACTTGTTGCAACTGTGGAGGTGAAGGCCATCATTCTTTTGAGTTTACTCAATAGAAGAAGACTAGTGATCGACAGACAACTGTGGTAAATGAAGTACAGAATGAACTTGAATTAGAAAGCTTGCTGCTTCGGTGAACATTGCTCGGTACAAAGGAGGAACCTTGTTAGAGGAGCAACTTGTTTAGGACCCGATGCAAGACTGAAGGTAAAATCTGTAATGTTA
The DNA here is from genome assembly GCA_027943335.1 of Chamaecyparis obtusa. Lineage (NCBI taxonomy): Eukaryota > Viridiplantae > Streptophyta > Pinopsida > Cupressales > Cupressaceae > Chamaecyparis > Chamaecyparis obtusa. Next base: position 1,555,849 of record BSBK01002308.1, on the reverse strand, counting down.
TTGTGGATAGTTGTAGTCCTGATAACCTTGTTGCTGAGGACTTGGTTCAGAACCTTGGTTTGAATAGAATGAAACACCCACATCCTTATAGGATTGGATGGTTGCAAGATGATCATGCTTTGGAAGTTAGAGAATAATGCTTCATTGATGTTCAGATTGGCCAGTATAAGGATCTTGCATTGTGTGACATTGTGGAGATGAATAGTTGTGATATATTGCTTGGTAGACCTTGGCAATATGATTGCAGAGCTATGTATGACTGTGTTAGAAATATGTTTACTATTGAGAAGAATGACAAGAAGTTTCACTGATGCCATTGATGGATACAACACTCGATAAGAGAAGTTTGAGTATCGGTACCCGAGTTGAGTTGGTAGATCCTGAGAAAATGAATGATCAGTTTTTGAAACCAACCTGTGCATTGTCCAAAAAAGACTTGAAGAGACAGAGGAAGCTGAAGTGGAAGAGTATGCAAGAAGAAAAGGTGGGAGACATGTATGTGAAGAACCAATTTGGGGTTTATGTGCTGAACCCTGGAAGATGTTCTTCTCACATATGAACATCTTTTGGAACCTGGGGTGTCTGATGCAGGGGCATCCAAGGATTAGGATGAGGCATTCTTTGTCCTCGGTGAAACTGCATAAGGTGTTTGTGTTTGGCCGGTGTTACTCGGTTGCAGCTTTAACCGATGGTCTCAGTTAAGGAAGGAAGCTCGGTCACTGAAGGAACTTGGTGATGCTTAGGGTGCTTGGTTGACATAGTGCTCGGTGATGCCTGGTATGCTTGGTGAATTCTTTGGTGCTCGGTAGTTTATTTGTTGCTCAGTAGTCCTGGTTTACCGACAGGAGTTCTTTGTGATTTATTGGGCCGACTTGGTATAATGATTGTTGGTAGATTTTGTTGGATTTTCCTATGTGGATTTGGAGGCTGACATATTGTATTAAATGTTTGTAAGGCTATTTGAGAGTCGACCATTATTGCATTTAATAATTGTTGTAATAGAAGCCTTAGGAATTATTTGTTAGAGATTTGTATTTAAAGGGATGTTTGGGCAGTGGTTTAGACATCTGAAGGAGAGCGAAGGAGGGCAGATCGATGGCAAAGTAACCAATCTAGAGAAGCTGGAGTTGGTGAAGTTGTGGAAGGATCTTTGTCGATCTTGTAGATCAGATTGCTAGTCTGATAGTTTGTAATTACAGAGCTAATGGCTGAGGCTTGGAACCAAGGAGATTTCTTGGTGGCTTTGCGAAGCACAAGTTTAGATCTACCTTAGGGTTTCCATCAGTGTCTGATTTGTCTCAAAATTGAACTAGTTGTTGTTGATTGTAAGCTGAATCTTGTAATCTTGCAGAATTATTCTCTGTTTGTAATTGGCCCTAACCCAGAAGGCCTTACAACCGGGCATGTTAATAGAAAATTAGATTTAAGATTCAGATCTTGTGTGTGCTTCTGCATTGTGTCCATTTTGCAGCCAGTTTGGACAGTCCTTAACTGGATCCTCCAACCTGTACTGCACCATTTTATCAATAACTTCACCCAATGATCCTCCACCAGTCCATATATTCCTTTCTAATGTCACTTTGTCTTGAATGTGAAATTAGGTTCCATTGCTTGGCTGAACTGCTTCCTGAAGTTGTGAGAAAAAAAGATCAGCGCACAAGACCCCTATAGAAAGTTTGCTTCGTTCTCCACTATCGGTTAAACACACCCTTTAAAAAACTAGAAATAAACCACAACCATAAATGCATTCATTCTTTTCTTTTGTCGGCACACTTCCTTAAGTGTGACAACCATCACCTCATTTTCAAAAAACACCCATTGTCCTTTTTCACATTAATTACCTTCATTGTGCTCGAAAAGGAATTATGAAACCGAGTGCAAGAGCCATTAATAAATCTGCCAAATTTCACATGCCGTAAACCACTGACAAAACACTCATTCATCCATCATCCTTAAAGCCACCTCACCAATTTACCAAATTTGGTAAATTAAAATCCCCTATCCATAAATCCTCCACCTCCGCCAAATCTAGAGCCCTTTCAGAAAGTTTGTCAGCTTCGCGATTCCCTTCCCGCTTTATATGTGTGACTTTAATATTTTCGTAGCTGGATAATAATTCTCTAATAGCTTCAATATAATTCTCCAAATACTAGGCCTTTATAGACAAATTTGAAATTGCTTGTACTACTAACAAAGAGTCACCTTCCAAATGTAGATTTCGAACACCTTTCTATTTTGCTAACCTTACAACTAGTAATGCTGCCTTGCACCCCGCCATATTATTAGTGCCATCTTCACATCTTTTTGCTGCCATCAAAGTAGTTTCACCAATATCATTGCTCAAAATCACACCCACCCCACTTTGGCATGGATTATGCCTTGCAGCACCATCAAAATTCACCTTTGTCCATCTTACCTCCAGGGGAAGCCATCTGACCTGATCCTTTTCTACCTTTCTTTGCCTTGTCACTAGAGCACTTGTAGGAGAACTGAATTTAATAATTGGCCACTTTGATTGAATAGCCTTGTCTTCCTTATAGGGGATTTTTAAAAATTTCCTCCTTGTAGCAGAAGTGCTCACCACCTCCTCAATTGCATGTTGCAATCAATTTATGAATCTATGGATTGATTCCTTCTCCCCTCTAAAAATTCTCCTATTCCTCTCTTTCCATAACTCCCAGACAATAATGGAGGGGGAAATAGTCCATATACTTGATAAAGTGGATTTCCTATTCATCCTAGGCCATCCATCAAAGACCTCTTTCACTGTATTAGCTCTCGGCCCTTGCCAATCCAATCTGCTTTGCACAAAATTCTAGCACTGCTCTGTATATTCACATTGGATCAATAAATGATCTATTGTTTCCTCCTTGCATTCACATAAAGCACATCAAGTAGGGCCCTTTAGACCTAACCTCTTCCTCCTTTCAATAGTCAAAATCCTTCCTTTACATGCTAACCATACAAAAACTCCTGCTTTTGGTAGTATTTATTTTTTCCACCATAGATCCTATGAAAGAATGATCTGATTTATGAAACCAGATTACAATACCTACTGTGATACCTGCAGTATTGTAGAATTCAACATGAAAATTGAGAAAGTTAACAACAAGATTGCAAACCAAAAATTGATCCATTATATTCGAATATTGGAGTTTATATGAATCTGATGGATCCCAAGGGTCATCAGAATCCTTGGAAATGAAATGAAGAGCCATCATAATATTTATTACAAATAAACTATTCGAACTATCCAAAAATTATCAAAAAAACTATATATAAAAATTAGGTCCACTTGGAGAAGGCATAACTTTCTAGTCCTAGCTCCAAATTGTGAACCCTTTGATGCGTTGGAAATGTATTCAAAAGATATAGAATCAAATTTTGGAAGTAACAACACTTTTTTATTTCTTTTGGGCATCATCCAAGCCTAGAAATGCACCGAAGACCCTAAAAAATGCAGTTTACTAAAACATAGGAAAAATTAAAAAATTAGATTTCAGTATTTTCCCAATTTAATCATGATCAAAGAAACTAAGGTGTCTCTATATTATCAAGCATATTATAGCCCAACTTTACTGATTATTCTCCTGATAACGATCCACACCATCTGATCCTATCATTTTTATCAATTAAAGACACCTTCCTTCTTTTGAGAATATCCTTCATATGCTCTTTTTGTTTTAAAGTTAGATTCTCATTATCAATTTGTTTCCACTCCCATATGAGACCTTCAACACTTTCAATTTGTTCCATGTAATCTCTAACTCTATTTCCCCAATTTGTCAGAAAGTAATCTTTCAGTTGAAGAACATCCTTGTCTTCAATTAGAGCCGAATAACCTTCCCATGATTCCTCCCAAAAAAGTTTCGAGCACCCATTTCTGATTTTCCAAGTGATATGTTCATTAATAACTGAACGACAGGACAACATAAAGTTCCAAATAGCAGACCCACGAGGGGGATCTTTGATGGTAAAGATCCTAGTGCTATCAGGAGAGTCCAGATACTTTGCTTGGAGTATTCTTGCCCAGTAGAAGCTAGAGTTTCTATTCATACTCCATACCATTTTAGCCCCTAGGGCCCTGTTCATAATTTGCCAGTTCCTAATCCATGCACCTCCATGAGCTTTTGGTCTACACACCTTCTCCCATGCTACCAGTGGTATTTTTTCCTCTTCCTTTGCACCACACCAAAAAAAATTCCTCATTTTTGCCTCCAATACCTTTAAAACTTTCTTTGGGATATCAAGACGCATCATGGAGTACACTAGTATTGCAGAAATCACTGTTTGTAACATAAGAATCCTCCCAGTAGAGGATAACCATCTCCCCTTCCATCCATCCAATCTTTTTAAGAAAATCTCGACTAAATCCTTTTATAGCTCAGCTTTGTTGCCTCCTTTAAAGAGAGGGATGCCCAGATATCTAATGGGTAAAAGGCATGTTTTCAGGCCTAAAATTTTGCTAATCTTGGCTTGTATATGCTGTGGGGTATTAAATAAGTATATTTTAGATTTTCTCCAATTGATCAATTGTCCAAAGACCTTTCTATAAAGTTCTAAAGTGTCTTTCATCATTTTGGATTCCTGTTCAGAAGCATCCCCCCCTAAAAAAGTATCATCAACAAACTACATGTGAGAGAGGGCTTCCACTCCTGTTATTTGGATTCCCTTCCAGATACCTCTCTCCCACTTTTGAGTAATCAATCTCCCTAAAACCTCTGCCATGATAATGAAAAGGAAAGCGGAAAGAGGATCCCCTTGTCTGACCCCTTTGTCCTATTAAAAAAAAACTTGTGGGCTCCCATTTACGAACACTAAAAATCTTGGGGTCATAATACAACTTTGAACCCACCTAATCCAGACTTCATCAAAACCAAATCTTCTTAGAACATTCATCAAGAAATTCCTATCAACCTCATCATAAGATTTTTTAATGCCAAGCTTAACCATCATTTTCTGACTTTTGGCAGCTTTGATGGAGTGAATTGGTTCATGTGCAATCACCACTCCTTCATAAATTGAGCAGCCATGGGAGAAACCACTTTGATCTACAGATATAACCGTGTTCAAAACCTTTTTAAGCCTATTAGCAATTACCTTGGAAATAACTTTATCAACTATGTTGCAAAGGGAAATTGGCCTGAAATCCTCAAAGTTTGTCTGTGTTCCTCGCTTAGGGACTAGAGCAATAAAAGTTGTGTTAAGATCCTTTACAATAAAAACTCCTTCACGGGATTCATCTACCACTTCCCATAGTTCCTTTCCAAAAATATGCCACAATTTTTGAAAAAACATTGTAGGGAAACCATTAGGTCCTAGGGCCTTGTCCCCCCCTAACCCAAAAAGGGCAATTTTAACTTCATCCATGGACACAGGTTTAGCAAGATCTCTATTCTACTCAGCCATGACCAAACCTAGGATAACATCCAAGACATTCTCTTTCGATTGTCAATCATTGTTTTCAACTACTTTCTTTTTTGAAAAAAAGGCTATCGCTTCTACATTGATCGCATCCATGTCCCTGAGTTCTAACCCTTGTTCTTTTTGGATGCTAAAAATTCTATTATTAGCTCTGCGCTGCTTTAGGGAGTTATGAAAAAAAATTGTGTTTTGGTCACCATCCTTTAGCCATGTCTCCCTTGACTTCTGCCTCCAAAAAATCTCCTCCTTCAGCCAACCCTCTAGTTGACTTTGTAATAGCTTTTCCTCCCTGAAGTCTGCCTCCTCCATTCCTTTCTCAATGACCCTTAGACTTAGGGCTGTAAGCTTTTCCTCCACTTTATGTTTCTCCACAAAAATATTTTTAAAGTGCGTTCTATTCCAGATCTTTGATTGCTCTTTAATTGATTGAAGTTTTTTGAAAAAAAATGAAAGCTTTGTTACCTAATCTTTTGGGAGCTTGAGACCACCAATCCTGAATCAAATCACTAAAGCCACTTGCGGTAAACCACATTTCCTCAAATTTGAAAGGACATCTATCTGGGGAGTCTTCATGTTGTATCCTCAGGACAATCGGGAAGTGATCATAACCTTGGAAGGGAAGAATCTCTGCATCATAGGTCCACTCTGTCTCTGCCTAGTTTTCTCCTAAGAAGAAATGATCAAGCTTTTTAGCAATGTTTAGGAAGCCCGCTCTTCTATTTGTCCATGTAAAATCACCTTTTTAAAAAAGGATCTCTAGCAGACCACAACTAGTAGCAAAGGCACTAAAATATCTTTGACTTTCACTACTCCACCCTTTTCCACCTTTTTTAATCCTTTGGGGTGAGCATTGCATTAAAATCCCCACCAAGAGCTACCACTTCATCACCTAAATTCTCCAAGATATCCGTAAGGGAGCTCCACAATGTCCTTTTTTGTGTTCTATTATTAGGACCATAGATGTTAAAAAAGGAGATATTATGTAGTGGAGTTGTTTCACATACACTCTTAGTCATTGCCAATATTGATTGGTTTGTTGAACTGTAACCTCCAGAGTCCCTTGATTCCAGAGAGCCCCCAAACCACCTAAAGCACCTTGGGCTTCCACTAGTTCACATTTCCATCTCCCAAACTTATTCCTAAAAAAGTCACCATCCTCTAATTTAATTGTGGTTTCCTGCAATAGCACCAAGTCTAGTTTTGTTTGATCAAGACACCTCTTTATCAAAAGAAGCTTGTTAGGGGCATTGCAGCCCCTAACATTCCATGATAAGGTTTTCATGGCTCTAGGGAAAAGGCATAGCCTTTTTCCGATCTTAAAAGTTTTGTTTGGTCGGTAGCACTCCCTGCAATTTCCAACCTCTTCCTGATTGATTTGGCACCCCTTTTCTTTTTCTCCCCAGTCCTAGGTTTCTTGAGAGAGGATGTAGTTTTCCCAATCATCCTTTTCTCAAAACATCCTGTAGTTTCAAATAGACCTAGGTCATTTAAATCATTTTTTGCAGTGAGACCATCAAAATCTGAATCCCACTCCTTAGAGTTTTGATCACTCTCCTTCTCCTCTTCAAAGGGATTGCTCAGATTCCTTATTGGAGATATTTCTGTCTTTGAAGTCATCCAACACATTCTCCTATTCAAAGACACCTCCACTTTTCTTTGGATCACCAACTGAGAAACTAGCATTTTCTGATAAGGATTTATCATTAGGTTGTCCCCCCCCCGTTTGTTCCTCCATGGGGGGGCAATCATTTTCAAAAGTGTCTTGGATGACAAGAGGATCTATCTTTTCACAAACTGTAGTATTAGAGTGCTTAGTGGGATACACCTCATCCTGGCTTGTAGTTTTTAAGACTTTCAGGGAAGGGGACCGATGTTATTTCTCTACTACTTCTGAGTGTTGGGAGAAAAGTGTTGCTTTCACTATTTGGGTGGAAGGGCTGATGGTAGCTTCCCATTCAAATTTTTGCTCCCCTGAGAGGGAAACATCTATGGCCTTCATGAACTCCCTCCTTCATAATGAAGAAACATTTAAGATCCTTGTTACAAATTGTTCTGCTAATTCAGGCTTCTCTAATTCTTGTTCTAAATCTCTCCTCTCCAGTTCATCTAAGAGTTTGTCCTGCACATGGCCTTTTCCTTTTCCTGAAACCTCCTCACACCCATCCCGCGAACCATGATCCTGATCACTGTCATGCCATATGGTGATCTTTTGTTTCCATACCCCATTGTCCGTTCCCAAGGTGACTGTATCTGGTATAGGATTATTTTCCTCTAAGCTTATCAAAATCTAGGGATGGATAGAAGCATCCTTTTCATTGATCACTTCCTCTGCCTTTTGGAAAGTTCCTATAATGCTTCTCATTTGTCTTAGCATTTCTTCCCCCCAATATTCCACCAAAAGGTTGTGCAAACTAAGCCATACTGGATACTCCTTTAACCTTTCCTTTTATGGGTCAAAATTTGCTTCCCAATCTTTCAAATAAATTCCCTGCCCTTCAATGAGGTAAGGGTCATTATTGAGAATCTAGACCTTTTCCTCTTTTGTTGAACAAACTCCCATATAGAAGCCATTCGCTAGGGTTTTAAGTTTACACCCACCCCCCCAAACATCTTTACACCATAGCCTAACAATGTTGACAGAGGGCCACAACCCTAGCCATTTAAAGAAAAAAGCTTTCTCCTTCATAGTGAGGGTAGCTTCTTGCCAATGAGAATCAGAAACCCTAATAGTGGAGATAATCTCATACCTTAAATTTTCGGAGGAGATTTTCTCTTGTCCCTTTGCGTCCTTCACTTCCTTAATCTCCTTGGATTGTTTTGGTCTGTAAAATTTACTTTCAATCTTCCTGAAGTCAAAATTCTTACCAAAATGCATATACTTAGTTTTTTGTTTCTCTCTGCTATCCTTCTTCTCTCATCTCCTGCCATTCCATCCTGGGTTTTGTGTCCACCTTCCTTTAGGGTATTTCGACCTGGGTCTGAAGTTTGCAATATTTGTTTGAAACTTTGGTTGGAAATATCTGTTGAAATGCCACATATCTCCATATTGCAACCGATAGGAGAAACCTACATGCTTCCTAAATCACCATCTATCATTGTAGCATTGTGTTTCAGCTCGAAAAGTTGCAGGTGATTGTTGCTTCCAAAAATCTTCCCGCCTGCCGTGCTCCATCAGTTTCAAAAAAATTATTATCTTGCATCATTAATATATAATTGTAGTGTTATTAATATATGTTATTTAATAATAATATTGATAATTATTTCTATTTTAATTTTCATTAACTTGTATTGAGTTATTGAAGTTAATTATTTAGAATAGATTTATGATGAAATTATATTGCTTTAGTAATTTTTAAATCTGGAATCAATTTATTTTAATAACATTATAAATTAATTTAATTGGTGTGGAATTTAATTCGATGATGTAATTATAGTTTGATTAGTGATTATTTAACTAATTTATGTAATAGTACTTTACAAATTAGTTTATTATTAAGTGAATTCTTATGTGTGTTTTTCCTTCTGCGTTTATGGGTTAAGAGGGAATCTTTTTATGTAATCCTTTTAGGATTATTACTAGAAGCAGGATTAGGGTTAATGTGTTATGTTTTGTTTGCCTTGCATACTTCTGTGGCAGTTGATCTTTGTTATAACCCAACCTTATGGAAGTTGATTTTATTATGACAAAATTTGTTTATGTGTGTTCTTGTTATACTTTGGAACCAAATTTTGATGTTATGATTCATGATAACCTATGAGTTATGTTTTGAGATTTATGAACCTAGGGTAGGTTATCTAAGTGTTAAAGGGGAAGTGGCTTTGTTTGGAGGCGCCAGAGCCCAGAAGTGGCTACATGGGTGTCCTTAGTAGGTTTCTTAAATAAGTGATAATATAAATTAAATGGGGTTTTAAAATGAATTAATAAGATAATGGATTCCTCGCCCATGCTTTGAGTGCTAGTATAGGCTAAGGATGGGAGTGGGAGAAAATGCTTTCCCATCTAGTAGTGGCGATGAGTTCTAGCATGATCGGTTATCCTTGTCTACATGAGAGGATTTCATGTTACATATATGATCACACTTGGGAGTCGAAGTCCAGTGAGATTGTTCAAAAAGTTGACATATGTGATGACACTTCCTTAATTTCATCTTAGGTTTCCTACATGTATTGGTTGTCTCTGGGTTAGTATGTGTACCTTTGATTTGTTGAGTTGTACCCTTGAGATAAGAACTTCTAGGACTCTTACTTAGTATTACCTGATGATTGATTTTGGTATTGTTATCCGAGTGGGGTGTGATGTTACCTCCTCAACTCGGTGGGAGTGGAACCACAGGTTTTCACGAGGTCAGGAGGTAGTGATTCTTTTACCTTTTGAGACTTCGACATTCCTATTTCCACTGCTAGATGATTCTTGTTGTGGTTGTTTCTTATCTTCTTGGGAGACTTATTCCTATTCTTTATTTATTTGTACTTTGTACTCGGTTGTATTTGCATACCCTGCTACTTGTGCAGTGGATGTGGGTAATTATGTATACTTCATTATTAAGATGTATTTATGATGTACTATGTAGAAGATTTGGATGATTATTGCAATTAATAGATTAAGTTGTATTTACGTAATTTCTACGTTAAGGAACCCTTGAGATTTGTAATATGGAATTGAGATTATGTTTATGTGTATATATATGGACTTTATGTTTTACTTCCGCTTTGTTATTCATTACTATTTGTAAACTCTTAAGAAAAAAATTATTCTATAAACTTAGTAGCATGTTTCAGGTTAGTATCTCCTAGGTTCCTTGGTGGGCATTACACAAGCGCACTTAGGGCCCGTTTGGGTGCTGGAATTAGAGCCCATATTCCGGAATTAGATTTCCAGATAATGTCAAATCCATGTTTGTGTCCATCCAACAAATTGGAATGGAATTTTGAAATTCCAATTTTGCCCCCAACATCGACATTTCATCTTCCACTTGAAAAGGTGGAATTAGAATTTGACCACCAAATTCCACTTTTCAAATGCCTAATTTGAAAATTCCGTCAGGTCCGTGTGCATGTAAAATTTTGTTTGACATCTGCTAGGGCATTTTCACCGTTCGCAACTGTTCTTTCCTCTGGGCAAAAATCCGCGAGGGCTTGCATGGCATGAACTTGCATTTGAAGGTTCACAATATAATCTGTCGTTTCCTGGAAAAGAAGATCCATATTTTTCATCTCCCTTCCACCTGGAACAAGCCTCTGCAAAGCCCTAACCTTCCTTTCAACTGGACTGACATTTTTGGTGTCCAAATTAAAAACACTAAGCTGACGGGCAATAACCAAGATGCCATGCTTTTTGACAGGCCTTGCTTTGGATCTGACAGATTTCAAGTCCTGCTTCATGGTCTTTCTGTGAAGGCGGAGGTTCAGGGCTCGACTCCACTTAGAGACATTTTTTGCAGGGATTTTTTCTTTAATGTTTGCACATGCTTGTTTAGACCGACTGTCGGATTGTAGTTTTGTCGACATTATTTAATGAAACAAATAAACTATTTTACCCCGATTATGTTGTGTACTGTATGTTTCTATTATTTTTAGATGATATCTTCAACCCTTGATCTGCAATGATGGTAGGTTGAAGGATAGAATTAGTTTAGATTTCAAAATTCCAATTTTGCCTCCAAATGCAGAAAATACATCTTCTCAGTCATCTTCTGGGTGAACCAAACGATTCCAACACATATTCCGGAAATAGTTTCTAGGATATGTATCTTCTAGAATTGCAGCATCTTCCAGAATTGACTATATCTGGCATTTGGTATTCCAGCGCCCAATCGGGCCCTTAAGTACGAAGTTTCCTACATGTTTGTGAGTGTTACATACTTTCAAATACATGTTCATTTTAAGATTCGTATTGACCTCAAAATGGGAAAATCATAATGGTCAAATTTACATATCCATGATGTTTCTCATTTAGTTTTTTGAGGTACTTTCTTAATGCACATACATAATTACAAATGTTATGATATTGTGTAAAGTTGGGCGCATTATTCTAGCCTCTTTATCCATTTCACATCTATCTATCCTTACATATTTAGCCTTACCAGATTTATTAACTCACTCTCCAATACACTCATCTCATCTTCTTGTTTACCACATCCATTTATGCATCGTCCTCCTTTTGGCCATTTATCACATGAATATAATCGTAATTACATTCTAGGACAAGTTTGTAAACATGGGGATAACCTCACAACTACAAACTTGTCCCATTCTAATTTAAAAAATAATATTCAATTTTAGTTAATTAACCCCCTTTATCCTTCTATCTTGAGCCAACCAAACACACTTTTGACACAATTTGATGTCATACATTAAAAAATCTAGAAGCATTAAAAATTTCCATGCATTCTAGAGAGCACTACAATAATCAATATCAATACTTATTTAGTACAATAAAAAGAAGATTCTACATCTTAAGCACTTACTTGTTTTTGATATTATTCAATTTTCAAGGGATTAATCAAGCAACCATGCTCCTTGTGGCTTTATTGTCCAACACCTAATATTATTTATTTATACCACTAGTTTATGAACTTTTAGAAAAGAGAGCAAAAGACCATATCAAGTGAAGTTGCAAGATATAACCCAACAAACTACCATAAATGCAAATTTGTCTTCTAACAAGGCAAATATACAACATAAGACTCTAGACAATTGCACTAACAAATATTTTTTTCGTAAGTCTAACAATAAATACATGTCGAATCCTTATCCATTTGACAGTTTTCTTCAATTTTTAAACAATCTTTATCCACATCATTTGATTCCAAAGTACCATTATCCAATTTCTCACTCCTAATAATAATATCAATAACATAGTATATATTAAATTGGCTTAAATTTATTGTGCTTATTTAGTTACATCTTTTTTAGAGTATTTAAATAGACTAATTCTACCTATAAGCGATTTTCTTTTCTTTTCTTAGTCTATCATCACAATCTCATTTGTTCAATATAACATCATCTAAATGAACCAACCTTGTTATTTGAATTGTTTTTCTTAGTACAAACTTAAAATAAAATACTTGTTTCAATTATTTTTATTTACTTTGTACTTACAATTTTTGGATTATTCTTTTAATTTAAAGTTTAAAAAAAAGTATATATTCACATTTTTAACCTTAATTTTATATTATTTTGTATGAATGTTTTCAATAATTATCCTTAGCACATGCTTTTGGTTAATTTAGCACCCCAACCCACCTTATTTTTTGATTGACTATCACAATCAAAATCCAACCTATACCCAAACTATTTCCAAACCATTTCTTTACTAAACTATAAAATTTTACTTCCTTTTCAAAGATCTCATACCCACCTATAGATTAGATCTAATTCATTTTCACAATGATGACTATGATAATTTATATCAAAAGCTAATTTACTAAATCTTACATGAGAACTTTTCAAATTATGTGTAAATGAATCATTCGTAATTTATTTAAGTGTCTATAATCCACTCATAATCAAAATCTTATCTATTTGTAAAAGCCTTACAAACACTTATAAGATAAAATCAGACGACACCATTTACATTCTTTATTTTTTACTTATTTCACTTCTTTATGAAAAACATTTCCAAACCTTATACTTAAATCTCTACCATGTTTTTTTCCCAAATTTCAAAAGTTAACTTCACTAAAGCAACATTCCAAACCTTATACTTAAATCTCTACCATGTTTTTTTCCCAAATTTCAAAAGTTAACTTCATTAAAGCAACATTCCAAACCTTATACTTAAATCTCTACCATGTTTTTTTCCCAAATTTCAAAGTTACCTTCATTAAAGCAACATCTGTAACATTCATTAGATACCTTTTCATTTTATTACACATTAGATGAAATTCAGAGACTTAAAAAGACATTTAAAGTAAAAAGATCTCTAGTATCAAGATGCCAAATCTTCATTACAAATATAAACACTAAAATAAAATCTTTATTTAATAAATCCAAAGATTTCCAGTCATAGATTCAAATCATGTTCTGACATAACATTGCTGACAGAATTGCTGTTCATGATGACGATTTGGATATTCTCCTGCTGCTATTCACCCTACATCTTATTCAAATTTGAAGTATCCGCCTCAGTAGAGCACACATTTATTATGACTTTTATTCACTTCAATTTTCAATCCAACAGCTGTATCGTCTAAAATATTTAGAGTATTGTATTTCTCTGTAATACAAGCCATCATTCATACATAACACCACGCTTCACGTGGAAAGAGCTAAAATAATCTAACATTTACTCAGTTCATTCATGGATGAACATATTCCTGTTAGTATTTGCGAGGAAAATGAGAAATCATTTCATGGATATGATGAATATTACAGAATGCATATATGGAGGTAACGCTCTTAGCTAATTTTAATTTTATTTCGAGACAGAGTTGAAAGTCAATCATGCCTCACAGGAAAATTCTCTCAATTATAATTGTCTATCTATTTTCAGCCTGCACAAAATCTAGACTTTCGTAAAATTTTCATTAATTTCTTTCCTGTAGTCTAAGTATTATCTTCTAGAAATTTTCAGTCTACACAAACCCTGGACAATTCTGAAATTTTCATTATTTCAGTCCGCAGAAAATCTAGACTTTTCTGAAACTTTCATTATTTCAGTGTGCACAAAATCTAAACCTTACAGTAGAGTTTAAATATAATACTTCGGAAAATCTCACTCTGCACAGAATCTAGACTTCTTGAAATTTTCATCAATTATTATTTCCTGAATGCATAGTGTAGACGAAAAATAATCCTTAACAAATTTTCAGTCTGCACAAAATCTAGAATTTGGAAATATTTGATTAAAATAATCTTTGTACAAATTTTCAGTCAGCACAAAATCTAGAATTTGAGAACTTTTGATTAAATTTTTGGGGTAAAATTGCATACTAGCGCCATTGAGGCGTCAAATTTCGCCCTGATTCGGTCCATGGTTACGAAGGCAACAAAATACAAAAGGTTAACATGAGAGCACATCGAATCTCACAAGTAACCTCCCTAAAGCTTAAAAACCAGTTGCTCATTCCCAAATTTCACAGATTGTATTCGGTGACGGCAGAGAGCAATACAAGAAAGCCACCTCTTAGATGGAGGATTCCTTCGCCTGTAACCATAACCATGAAACCACAACCCTAAATTGCAATTTATCACCCATCCTTGTTTGCAATAATACAGAGAAGTTCCTTGCAAACGGATAAAAAATAAAAGATACAAAACAACGACAAGTTAGGGTCAATTTCTTAAAAAAAATAGGGAAGCCAGGCATCATCTGTCCTGTTCCTCAAACAGTACCAAATCGCCCTATATTTTCACAATCTTTACAAAAACCGCGTCGACAAGCTGGAGAATTTGAATTCCGCGCGCGTAGAACACAAACCCCCAAAGCCGCCGGCGCTTCACATACTTCCCGTATCGTTCGCCTCCTTGAGCCGCTCCAGCTCACTCAAGCCAGGCGGAGTTAGGGCCTGCACGAAAAACGCAATCCTTCCACAATTACCAGCCTACTCTCACAATCCAAAACCCTAACATAAACAACATCCAAATCGGCTCAAAGAAAAACACAAACACAACAAAACGATGTACCATATACACGAACGGATCTGATCTCCCTCCGCTCCCGAACCGCCGAACCCTGTGATTTTTCAACAGCCTGCAAAATACACAAAGGCAGCCACAAACCCTAAGAAAACAGTGCAAAAGACACAGATTTTTCTTCAAATATGCTTCGCTTACATCCGCAGCGCCTTGCTAGTGTCAGGATTGTCCCCGAACATTTCCCTGATGCGCTTCTCAGAACCAGACGTCGACTCCATCAGAAACATCTGAATGGCCGTGCAGCGCAGCTCTATGCGAGTCCCCACGCTGTCCTTCTTCTTCATTCTCTCAGAAGCTCGCTGCTCCTTCTCCTTCCTTCCTTCACTCCCCATTTTCTTCTCCTCCTCTTCCTCTTCCTCTTCTCCTCCTCCTCCGCCTTGCCCTAGACCCCTTTTTTTCTCCCTTCTTCCGACTTCTTTCCGTCTGTCTCTATATATATATATTATTACATTCTCGCTAATCCATACGTTTTGTAAGACTTTTTTCTCCTCCGGGTAAAACAATGGCGGGAGGCCGAGAAAAAAAGCGGGCTCACATGAACGTTTCTTTTTGTCCTGTTACGTTGCTTACGAGATCAATTGACGGTAAAATTTTATTCCCGGCGTTTATTTGGAAAGTAATCTCGACCATTAGAGCTATTGTAAATTTTACACGTGGCAGAGTTGGTGGATTTAAAGATTTTTTTTTGGTAGTGGAATCAATTTCTAAGAGCCTCTCAGAGGTGGGTTTTATTTTAGCAGAGATGTTTTTTTTGGTTTATTTATTTACTTTTAAAGATGTCTTGTAAGTAGATATATATATTTTTTTAGTGATTGGATATGTATTTTATTGGTGATTACAACATTGTAGTGTGTTCAATTATAAGTTATTTGATAATTTGTAGTGAATCAAGTATTTGTTTTTAAAATGAGTGTTTTTAAAGTATGTTGTATATATAAAAGTACAAAGTGTGTGTTTGTAGATTTAAGAATATACGGTTTAGTTTAAAAATATTTAAAAATTCATAAATCTAATTTTTCAAATCTAAGTACATGAATATATTGTTTTCAATCAATCCATCAATCAAATTTTTAACAAATTTTTTTCTTTTGCTATTTTTTTGCATAATCAATTAGGCTATGGTGTTTGTATTTAATTAATTTTTAAAATTATGTGGCATTGTTAATGATTCAAAGTAAGTCCAATCATGCAGCATGCTTTAGGTGGAACCCTCCCCACAAAATATCCAATCAAAGTATATTTTTCTAGCTAAGTCAGAGGCACTATCAAAATTCTCCAAAGGTAAAACAACATTAAGAGTGCTTGAGGTCGTACGGTAATACAAGCTATCATTCATACATAACACCACAACATTAGGAGAGATGTTTTTTTGGTTTATTTATTTTTTAAAGAAGCCTAGTAAGTAGATATTTTTTTTTAGTGATTGGATATGTATTATGTTGGTGCTTACAACATTGTAGTGTGTTCCACAATAAGTTATTTAATAATTTGTAGTGAATCAAATATTTTGTTTCTGTTTTATTTTTAAAGTATGTTGTATATATAAAAGTAAAATGTTTAGTTTAAAAGTATTCAAAAATTCATAAATCTATTTTTTCAAAACTATGCACATAAATATATTGTTTTCAATCAATCAATCAAATTTTTAACAAGTCTTTTTTTTAAAAACTATTTATTTGCATAATCAATTGGGCCACTGTGTTTCTATTTAATTCATTTCTAAAATTATGTGGCATTGTTAATGATTCAAAGTAAGTCCAATCATGCAGCATGCTTTCAGGTGGAACCCTCCCCACAAAATATCTAATCAAATTATATTTTTCTAGCTAGTCACAGGCACTATCGAAATTATGCAAAGGTAAAACAACATTAGGAGTACTTGAGGTCATACCTCGTACAACACCTTCATAATGAACTTGTAAGGTTGCTTGTTCAGAGGTGTCATGATCGTTTGTCGCCAAAACTCCAATCCTAAAATAAAAAACTCACAGTAAATGCGGTATGATGACTCAAAGACACAAGAGTCAGATAGATAGTACCAACTTAATATATACTTAATTTGATTATATCAATATTATTTTCTTATATATAAAGACTATATTAAAGATAAATGATACATGTATATAGTGAAAGCAAAAATTTGTAGCTCGTGTCCATAACATCAACATATTTGGTACCTATATTTGTGTAGATACTCACTTTAGTCCTATTTCAATTTTGTATATGCATACTTCAGTTGTTTGTTGTTGTTTTTAGACAACTATTTTTGATGGTATGAAAAGACCAAAACTTATCTGCATGATCTTATTTTATTAAGTTTTGTCTACTATCTTTAATATTAAAAAAAATGAGGAATAGATAGAGGAGAAAAGAGCTAGAGAGATAGGGGATATAGTCATAGAGGAAGATACATGTGTGTATGTATGTATGTATGTATGTATGTGTGCACCCTGCACGCATGCACACACACACACACACACAGTAATGCCCTGCCAAGGAACCCAAAAGAAATTAACCTAAAACATGTTATTAGGTTTGCAAAATATTTTTTTCTTAAAAGTTTACAAACAATAATGAATAACAATGTAGAAGCAATATAACATAAGACAACACATACTTACAAATGTAACTCATTTATAGATTACAAATCTCAAGGGTTCCATGAAATAGAATTACATAAGTTAATTAATCTACTAAATACAACAAACAATATATAGTCTCCCACTAGTACATTTGGGGCATATTTTCAAGAGCCTTTCGTTGGAATTCTAATAGGACGTTGTCGGACTACTAACAAATATCATTGTCGAAAACTTGTCATCGGTACATCCGACGGTGCTTGATAACGTCATAATTTTGACACCAATATGCGTCAAATTTTCGACAAGAAGTTGCATCTGAAGATACTGTTTGTCCAACGACATCCTCATCGGTGGAATTTGACAGGTTGTCGAGATTTTGATGACTATCAGGGGCTGCACATCCGACGAAGATGTAATTGGACATACAACATCCTCATTAGTGGAATTTGACAGGTTGTCAAGATTTCGACGAACGTTAGGGGCTGCACATCTGACAAGGATGTTGTTAGACATATAATATCCTCATCAATGGAATTTGACAAGTCGTCAAACTTTTGGCGATCATCAGGGGTTCACATCTAACGAGCATGTTGTCAGACATACAACATCCCCGTTAGTGGAATTTGACAAGTTGTCAACGTTCCGATGATAAGTAATTTTTTTTTTAATAAAAAAATAAAAGGGTTGTGAATCCAACTTGTGTTGAGTGTTCCTAGAGGTTGGAGTGAATACAACACACCTTGTTTAATAGTTTGAGTGACTGTCGTAGAGGGTTTTCTTTCATGACTATCACAATGGACAGTGAGTTGGTGTTTATGCCTTAACTTCAAGTTTAAGGGTCCATGGAGGGGTCCAAGTGTGTATGCAAAAGACTTTTGAATGATGATAGAGATCAAGAACCATGAGTGCAAGGTTGATCCTTGGGTTGGGTCTGTTGAGTTTACTAAGGGCAGAATGTTGTGTTGGGGGATAGTCACATCAAGATTATTAGATTGTTTGGAAAGCATTGTGTGTTTGTGTTGGTAGGCATAGACCAAGCGACTCGATGGTCTTCAAAGAGGGTTTGTTAGAAAAGAATTTGTATCCAAATGAATTTGTTAAATGTATGGTGTGATTGTCTCATAGGATAGTGAAAGGTGTTTTGATTTGTTTTGGTTTCAGAGATTGTTGTTAAATAGAATAGTGAAGGGAGAGTGAGTGGAAAGAGCCCAACGAAGTCTAGAAGAGTCTAGGGAGTTGGTGAGAAGGGATAGAGAGTTCAAAGAAAGGATTCCTAAGTGAAATGGTTAAGGGTAGGACTGAGATAGTAAATGGAAGAACAAAGATACTTATGGCATGAAGTGGTGATCAATGTTAGGATTATGTCATTAGTGTTGTGAAGACTAGTGTTGGATGTAACTAACGATGTGTTAAGAAGTCTTAGAATGAGACTAGAATGAGATAAAAGAGTGACTGTCATAGTGGAACAAGTAGAAGACAAAGAGTTTGTAAATGGACAGGAATCAATCCTAAGAAGGATATGAAATCAGAGTTATTCATGTGGATCATTCAAACAAAAATGAATCAGTAAATGAAGGATTTGGTGTGGGTTAAGTGAGGGAAGAAACCTTTAATAGTGCATGAGCCTTTTGGGCCTCGAGGCTTTGCATAAGTGTTCCTTGAAAAAGCTTCACCATAAAATGTGTGTCCTTTTCAATATCACCTTCAATTGTAATGCATGCACCACCATTGCATGAATCATCTTGAAAACTATCAATGCCAATTAGATGAGATATCTATTACTATATATATACATGCATTTCTTAAAAAAATTAATCATTATTTTCTTCTTCCATATTCATAAAATGAAAAGAATAAGCCACAATACAGAAAAGGATGACAAAATCAATTTTACCTACAATAAAATTATAGCATTCATTATGTGATTCAAATTTAGATGAACACCATTTTCTCCCTCAATATTTCTACACATATTTGGGAACTAGAATAAGCTACGGATTTTTGTTAAACTTGGAAACAAACATATAAAGATACAAAATATTCCAATTCACTAGTTCCAAATTACTCTCTCATTTACCCAAATAAGAACAATGTAGCTACTTTCTATTTATTTTTCTCCACTTAATGCATTACCAACCATATAGATTTTTGTTGTATTCCTAATGTAAGAAGAGAATATTTTTGGTGGATCACACATATAGATACTTTTAATTTCTACCATAATTTGCCACATCGACCAAATTCCTTACCATTTTGATTATTGTTGATAACAATAGTTACAACTTCTTGTCATTATGGCTAAAAATTATGGATCTATTTCTATTAATTAGTGATTGACTACATAAAACAAGAATTCACAAGAATTGGTATGCTATGCTGGTTGAGAGCCCTAGTCATGATATCTATAAATCCTCTTTTCATTGGATTTTTATAACTCATATTGTTGGAAAAATTGCTTTTTAACATATTGAAATAGCAAATTTACCACTTCATAGAAAAATACAACTCAAATCATAACCATCATATGTATCAATTCAAAATAAGACATGAGCTATGCAAGTTCCCATCAACAAGAAAAAAACAAGATGGAATAAAAAAATTAGCAAGTGTAACCTCCAAGTTAGGATACCCAAAAGTAATTAAAAATGGTTCAACGAACCTATTTAGGCATCCAAGGAGTAGCGGGTGAGATAAATAGAAAAAAAAATTCAGATGGAGTTGAATTCCCTTAAAAAAATTTCATGTCATCATGAACTGCAGCAACAACAGGTCCATGTTGGTGTGATAAAGATCCCTCGTGATCACCTACAGTAGAAGACATGTTATGTTGTGGATCCTCAAGCTTCTTACAACTTATAATAATACCATCTATCGTGTACTAGACTCTGTTTTCAATGGTGACTTCCACATCCCTTAGGAATAGTTCATTGTACCCAACTCTAGGAAGAGATTTGTTGGCCAACTCTGAGTTTGTAGAATTTTACTTTGAATTCTTAGTCACACTTTGAACAAATGAAATGTTTTTTACTATCAACTAGAAAGCCTTTGCATCTTTTCTAAAATATGTACAATCCCCGTATTGGTATTATAAATTAAAAAAAATTAGATTCTTTTACCTCTTATTGAGGAGAACCAACTGAAGAATGATGTGCAACATTAGCTTGACCTGCTGATCAGAGCATAGTCTAGGATGGAATTGGGAAATAGTGAAATCTAATTTTTTGGTATTTTTCTATGTTTCAGTAAACTACAATTTTGAAGATCTTTGAGGCACTTTCCAATGGAGTAAATGATTCACAATTCAGATCTAGGACTAGAAAGTTATGCCTTCTCCAAGTGGGCCTATTTTTTATATAGTTTTTTGATATTTTTTGGTAATTTTAATAGTTTATTTGTAATAAACATTATGAGGACTCTT
The DNA here is from genome assembly GCA_027943335.1 of Chamaecyparis obtusa. Taxonomy (NCBI): domain Eukaryota; kingdom Viridiplantae; phylum Streptophyta; class Pinopsida; order Cupressales; family Cupressaceae; genus Chamaecyparis; species Chamaecyparis obtusa. The sequence continues at coordinate 1,534,786 of BSBK01002308.1, read as the reverse complement.
CATTTAATTTCCAAGGGTTTCTAGTGACCCTTGGGATCCATCAAATTTGTATAAACTCTAATTTTGAATAGAATGGATCACTTTTTGGCTTGCAATCCTGTTGTTAATATTTGTGCTTTTTTACATTGAACTTAACAATACCATAGGTATTGCACCAAGTATTGTAACCTGATTTCATAATTTAAATTAGTGGCATCAGAGTGGGGAGGTTCCTTTATACCAATTTACACAAGGTCCTCCTACCAAAGATTAGGATTGGATACACAAGATTTGTCAAAATATCTACCTTTGAGACACACACGATCAAAGATGTCAGACGATGCTATTAAGTAGTTGGTGGAAGAGGCTTTAAATAAGCAACAAGGGGATATGATGATTCAATTTTCACGCCTCCTACAAAATCAACAACCCTCTGGATCAAGAACATTGTTTCATGGAAATACCCCTTTCAAAGTGTAGGTAAATTTTGACATCCCAAATTTTGAAGGAAAAGTCGATGTTGAAGTTGTTGATAACTGGTTATCAAAATTGGATAGATACTTTTTTGTAAATAATTTATCATATGCAGAAAAAATTAGTTTTTATGTCCTCAAAGCTGAAACCCGTGTGAAATTAGTATGGGAAACCAAATCAAAAAATAAAGAATGAGAATTATCTGATGAAGACAACTTGGGAATATCTCTTGATAAGAAGCCCACATGGGGAGAATTTGTGGAATACATAAAATAAGCATACTTTCTTGAGGATGTATATGAACATAAATACATAGAATGACAACTGCTTCGATAAAAGAGGGAATAGTTTGTGCAAGATCACACCAATACATTCCATTCACTTTCAACAAAACTTGGGATTGAGGATTCATAGAAGCATCAAATTTTTAAATATCGTAGTGGACTTCACAGGTATATTCAAATAGAGATGGAATTTTTTAATATTGAGACATTGGAAACTGCCTATAAACATGCTACAAAAATTGAAGATAAATTCAAGCAGAAAGGGAAGAGGGACTACTTTGTAAATAATAAGCCAAGGGTTGAAGGTGGCAAAAAGTCTGTAGGAAAATAGGCGACCAAGGAATCTCATTAAAATTCACCTAAGAACACATGGTGGGCTGCTAAAAAGACACAAACAGATACATGCATGTGGTGTGAGATGCATAAGTCCCGAACCCATAATACAAAGGATTGTCAAAGTATTAAAAATCTGATGATAAAGAGGAAGTTGAACCTGAATCATTACCAATAGATACTTCTAAGAAAAGGGAGAATGATTCCGTCATAGAAGAAAACCCATATGCCATAGTTGCAACTACTAAAGTATTGCCTCGTGAAGATGAAGAGAGACTTTTTCATTCACGGATGTGGGTTGATGGAAATCCTCTACATTTTATTGTTGACGGTGGGAGCCAAAAGAATTTGATCTCTAGGGAGACAGTCAAAATATTAAATTTGAAAGTGACAAGACACCCACAACCATACTCTATGGGATGGGTAAATGAGGGACAAGATATTCAAATAAATCAACATTGTCATATGTCATATTTAATCAAGCCTTCCAAGGATGAAGTGATATGTGATGTAGCACCATTGGATGTATGTGATGTCTTGTTGGGGAAGCCATACATGTATCAGATGCACAAGGTGTATGAATCTAGGCCACACAGTGTTACAATCAAGCTTTGTGGGAAGAGGTATCAAATACCAGAGGTATGTCCAACACAAATTGCTTCTTTAATTAGTGCTAAACAATGTAAACATGTGATTTCTCTAATTGGAGCTTTTGTTTTGCTCATGATTCACCCTAAACAAAAAAAGCCAGTTGTCCTTAATACTCATGCTAAGGTAACCATAACAACAAATCGACAAAATCAGGTGGATAAAATTTTGAAAGAATATCACAGTGTATTTAAACCACTAGTGAGATTTCCAACACATTGTCAAGTCAATCACTCTATTGATTTAATCCTAGGCACACCACTACCACATGAGCCAATATATAGGAGGTCACTTTTGGAAAAATGATGAAATCAAGAGACAAATTCAAGAGTTGATTCATAAAAGAAACATTCATCCAAGTACTTCACCCTGTGGTAGTCCAATTATCCTTGCTAAAAAGAAAGATGGGATATGGAGACTTTGTATTGATTATAGGGCATTGAAAAAAATCATTATAAAAAATAGATATCCAATCCCTCAAATTGATTATTTTTTTGACCAACTTAGGGGGGCTAATTTCTTTACAAAAATTGACTTGAAGCCTGGATATCACCGAGTACCATTTGATCCAACATATATGTGGAAGACTACATTTAAATATAAGGAAGGTTTGTTTGAATGGTTGTTTTGATTGTGTAAAAATAGGTTTTGAAAGGACCTGAAACCTTATACATCAAGATTACAAGATAGGCATTAAAGTACCAACAGAAACAGTGCAATAGCACCAAAAAGAGACACAAAAATGAGCAAGTCCTTTAACAGAAAGATAGTGAAAAAAGGATAGCAAAAAGACAGCAGGACAACAACCAGCTAGCTCAATACACTTCATAAGATTAGCTGCCTGTTCGGCCAGCATCTGCATGTTAGCAGAGGAAGCTTTGAGTTCCTCAATGTCTTTGTTCTTATTATCCTCCAGCTTTTTGAACCTTGATCTAGTTCTCTTTCTAGGTCCATGATCCTCCTTGACCTCTATGATCATTTGCTCCCCTTTCCCCCGATCCATTTTGCCCACCAGGATCTTGACATGCTTAGTCAAAGCCTTAAGAATGGAAAAACTCTGCTCCACAATATTACCAACCATCTTCTCAAGCTTCTCAACTTTGTTTTCCATTATGTTGATTCTCTTTTTCATCACCTCTCCCTCTTCAATTTTCTCCTCCATAGCAATGATTTTGTCATTAAATGCAGAAAGCCCCTCAACCCTGCCAATAGTCTCCTTCAGCTCATCAATACATTGACCCATGGTCTTCTCCCCCAGATTCACTTTTCCAAGAATCCCAGTCTCCTTTTGAACCTGATGAATATGGGATTTCATAACAGTGATGTCATTTTTCATGGTGCTGAGGTTAATAAGGAACACTAGACACCCCAGATTTTCAAAATCCTTATTCACACCCACCGTCTCCTCCTTGGAGCTCTCCACCCTATCCCTTTTATCAGCCTGACCATCCTTCTCAATATTGGCCACATCCTGGGCAACATCCTGTAGAATATTTTCATCAACCAAAACATTTTGGTCCAACCCAACACTTTCCTCCACAATAGGGTCCTTCTCCACCCATTTTTCCTATTTATCCTAGCTATTCTCTTGAGAGGTAGAGCCATCATCAAAGGAAATGACTACCCTCTTAGCCCTTTTCTTACTCCCATTTTTTGCTTTGGTATGCTTCCCTATGGGATCCATTTTGTTTTTACCCTTCTTCACATTGTCCTCCCTACTCTCCTCTTCCTCCATATCCATATCAGTAACCAAGTCCTCCATCTTGATCTTCTTGTTTTTTATTTTGGGCACAAACTCATGATTCTTGAGGTGTTTTTCAATTTGCTCAGAGTCACCCTCATCCTCTTCAGTATCCTCCATGAAAGGTTCCTCTGATTCTTTACCATCAGTATCATAGTCTTTGAGGGCCTTCTGATTCAACTGTGACCTCTCAACCTTCTTAGACTTAAGAACCTCATAAATGAGGACCATTAACCCATCATGACAGGTGTGGTCACCATCAGGATCCCTCTGCCAAATGAGAATAGTAGCATTTAAAGAGCTCAAAAGATAAAAGGAGAAATTAACCTTAACCCCATGTCTAAAATGATTTAGCAGAATCAGATGGTGGTTGTAAATTTGGTATATCTACCATCCAAAGTAATGTAACTAATGATCACAAAGAGAACTAGTCTCCACAACCTAGAAATGCATTTAGGGTTAAAGTAGGAATTATCAACCTTAACCATATGCTTCCTTTCCTGATCCGTTAGTGCAAAAACCTCTAGAGCTTTATCCGACACCTTCCTGTCCCTATAGAAGTTGATTCCTTCTATCTTCAGACCCGTCACCTTTGCGACGATCTCCTCAGTCACCTCCATGCTCCGCATTCCCACCATGACTTTTCCTTTGTCCCATGTCTTGATAAAATGCCTGGTAACAACAATCTTCCCTCCATGCAAATTTTCCATATAAATTGCCAGACCCCCATCTTTGATAATGTTCCAAACCTCCAGGTTCTAGTTCCGCTCATTGCAATTCCCCGGTTCACACCTTTTCTTTCAACCTCCCATGGCTCTGCAACTGTTAAGAAAACCCTTCCCAAAATTTCTCACAACACTCTACAAATTAGGCTTGAAGTCATAATAATGCCTTCTAAAACCTTGAAAGACCCATAAATCATGCCAATTGAAAGCAATAATCATCTCGAAATCACCCCAATGTCCTTCGTCATCCTCACACAAAATTTTGCACTTATTACTCATTAATATGACCTTCATTAAGAACATGTTGCCTGCTATGCAATCGATCCTTATTGATTAATGAAACCCCTTCAAGAGGAAGGACAAACCCATCATCCCATTCGATGTCCACCTGGCTATGACAAGCCACATTCGTAGCCCAGTCAGCCACATAATTGGCCTCCCTAAAATTGTGAGTAATAAGACACTCATCAAAGGAATCAATAATGTTTTTATATTTGTTAATAGTGTTGGCAATTGTCCATGAAGGGGTCATGATATTATTAAGACTGTAGACTAGGATTTGAGTGTGCACCTAAACCTGTTTTGAAGGCCAAAGACAAACAAACGTCATAGCATATAATCAAATCAAATTTAATGGTAAACAAACTAAAATCAAAGCCACCTCAGTTTAAGCCTAAAACGGATGCGCCCATGCACCATTTGATATGCTTGGATATAGATGGATGTGGGTGTGCAAACTCAAGCACTTGGAGCATGCAAGATAAATGATGATTTGAGGTTAATGAAGACCCAAAATGACACAAAATAGGTATGAGGAACCTATTTTGCCTCAAAGGCCTCAAGAACACACAAATATGCAAAGCTAAATGATTGAACTAAGATTGCTAAGATGCATGAATTAACAAAGAAGCTAGGTTAATCCAATTATGCTAGTTTAGATATGATTTAAGCTTGAAAATGATCTAAAATGACGAGTTTATGCTTATGCTAGAATGAAAATGGCATTATAACTTTGCTATTGAGTTTGAGAGTTGAAAGATGAGAGAGGATGGTTTGCTCAAAGAAGTGAGGCTATTTATAGGAAAAGGAAAGGTCTTGGGTTAAAAGGATGAGTTAGAGTTAGGGCTAAGGTTAGGGTTGAGTCAAGGACAAGTGTCAAGGGAGGATTGAGTTGAAAGTTTGAGGGCATGTGCACAATTTGGTAAATGTGCCCAAGGCCAAGAGGTGGCAAGGAAGGGATAAGAAGGTCTTAAATGCATAATGAATGCATGTAAGAAAGATAAGGAAGGCTTAAATGCATCCTTAAATGCATTTGCAAGAGGTGGCCAAGAGGTGTCAATCCTTGTTGACTAAGGAGGATGACTAAGAGGAGGTTAGCATAAGTTTTGGTAAACCTTTTGCTAATGGAATGTGACAAGATTAGAAAGGGGATTAGGATTAGGATTAGGAGAAAGGGATGCGCAAGTGGCTTTTGGTGAGATTTAGATATTTATTAAAGGTAAATTTAATAAATATTAAATATCTAGGCTTAGGGTTTGAGGGGACTAGATTAGGGATTTGACCCATTTAGAGGAAGGTTTAGGACTTTCTAGAAGAGTTTAGTGCTCTTTAGAATTTTGGCCAACTTTGGGATAAAAAATAAATTAAAAATAAATTAATTTATTTTTGAAGTTTTCTGGTCAATTTATTAATTAAATAATTAATAAATTAGGGATAATGTCCAAATGACATTTTTAGGCTAGATTCCTTAATTAAAGATTTTTAATTAAGAGAGAGGGATTTAATGCCATAAAAATAAATAAATTAATTAAATAAATAATTACTTATTAAATGATGATGTCATCAAGGATTTTCAGAAAACAAAAATAATTTATTTTTTGAAGGATTTTTCGGTGTCTACATTTTGCCCCTCTTTGATGCGATGCCGCAAGTGGCATGGCGTCAAAGACAAGAAAACAAGATGCCAAGGCTAGAATCAGAAGAAGAGGGTATGACGCGCGGGGGGATTGGAAGAAAGAGGATACATGCCCCGGTGGGACAAAATCATGGAAGATGCACCCAGTGGGACAAGGAGAAAGAGGGATTACACCCTGGGACAGCAAGAAGACAAAGAGTGCCCTGCTGGGACGAGGAAGGAAGGGCCTAGGAAGAAAGGGGAGATAAATAACCTCACTTCTATAAGCAAAAGGTGGATGATATGCAAGATGAGATGGAAATGCAAGATGCAAGATGCAGCTATATGCAAAGATGCAAGATTAATCTATATGATAAATGCAAGGGACCAGATAGCTCCAAGTGCAAACGGGAGTACACAACCTAGATTTAATATAGCTATGTTAGAGACCTGCCAAGGATACTGGGATCACGAGGCCTGTCAACAACGTCGCAGAGGACTGACGAGGACTGACGCTAAACAAACACACAGGGTTGCCCCAACATTACACATGAAGCGCAGAGGCGACATGGCGGAACCGATGCTGAAGGAACCACAAACACACAACTGACTCACAGGCAGAAGCGAAAGATCAAAAGACCTTGCCCCAGATTATCCGCACACGCAGCACACCGTGATATAAAGAATCGTGGTGACCCTGGTGGGATAAAGAGAAGCCAAAAAGATTAACAAGACCCAAAGGACAAAAATCCAAGATCAAAATGATAACTCCAAAAAGACATCCTTTGCCAAGGAGAGAGATTAGGTTTGATTGATGGTGGGAAGATTGGTCGGACAGGAGGAACGATATATCCTCAAGGACCAGGATGGAAGATTAGGTCAGACAGGAGGAACGATATATCCTCAAGGACCCATGGGTTGGTGAGAGAATAAGTGTAGTTGTTCGCTGGGAAAAGTTGAAGTTCAAGGAATAATCAGGATGAGCAAGGATAAGTCGACAATTGATGTTGCTGAAGCACAAGGCCCGAGTGGGACTAAAAGTTTTCTGAGGCTGGGGATGGGACAAGATATTCCTGATCAAATGCTGCTGTAGGACAGACAAGGACTAAGACAAAGGATGGGTCCTAAAGACACAAATGTACAAATGAGCTTAGGTGGAGACATGACTGACGCTATGGTACAAGACTCAAGAATAGGATATACAAAGAACCTGGGGATGAAGCTGACGACTTCAAAGATATGCAAGATGGTGCCCCAGCTAGGTTGGAAGGCCAAGATGGACTGGCAGCGGATGATGCGTCCTGAAATGACACGGATTTGGGAAGAACATATCCCAATGATGATGATTGGATCGAGATCAAGGCTTGCTACAAGATGAAGGATGCGATTTCATCAGTTAGCTTGATCTTGGATGTTGGATAGCTAGAAGAGATGGATAGGTTGGGAAGATTGCTAGCAAGGTGTGGATAGGGATGAATGGCATTGGATTGCAATGAGGTTGGCCTATAGCTAGATACCAATGACAAGAGAAGATACTAGGTGTTGGAAAGATGGAGGAAAATGCTGAGGATGGGGAGGATGGAACTGCTAGAAGATTTGGATGGAGGAAGATTCGGGGAGATTGGATGGTGGAACTGCTAGAGGATTTTGAAGATGGAAAAGCTGTTTGGAGGATGAAAAGTTGGTGGAAGATGGAAAGATGGTGGAAGATTACCAAGTGTCAACAAAATGAGCTGCTGTTTTCCCAATGGAGGATCAGTGATAGGATTGCGTCAACCTAGGATAGACTGATGATCTTCGGTCAACTGGATTCTTGTCAATACAAGCCAATCTCTTGCTCGAGATGATAAGGCTATGCAAGGACAAGGTTTTGATTTCTTTAAGACAACACGTTGTGCCAAAAAGAGGATGATTTCTGATTTAGGATAAGGGATGGAAACAAATCAAAGGGCTGGAACACGATAATGCTTGTGGATTTGGAGCTCTGGATTTTGGTGCAAAAGATGGTGAATTTGCTTTCTGCTGTGGATGGTGGATGTTGGATTCTGATAAAGGATATGGGACGCTGAGTTGGTTTGCTGGTGGATCAAGATAGAGGATGCTGGAGGAACTGCTGATGGATTAAGATAGAGGAGTGCTGGAAGGATTGGATGGTGGTTGGTTTGGATTTGGATAGAGAAATTGTTGAGGATTTTGGGAGATGGAAGATTCGGATTTGGATAGCCTCCAAGGAATACGTCACCAAGGAAGAGGATGCCCCCTGTTTAAGATAGTTCATGTGTTTTAAAGGCATGGTGTATGCTTGGACGGAAGATATGCCAACAAGAGGATGAGGAAGGATGGAAGCTAGGATGAAAGGATTGGATAGAGGATATGTAGCTGAAAGGTGCAATGGATGCCAAGGAGGTGCCCAAAAGCATGTACATCTGATAGTCTCTGTTTTTGTCATCAAGATCCAATGGAAAATGAAGGAAGTGAGAGACAAAAGGGGATGGAGGACATGTTGGATAAGAGGTGATAGAAAGGAAGCCCCTAACTGCAGAAAGGAATTAGGGGGGGGCACTACGCATGGCGCCTGTTTGACAGGTTTTCACCATGGTACTTGTCCAAGGCGCTTGAATTGCCAAGTTTTCACCAGAGGATGAATGTTTTTCTCTTGATTTTTGCTTTGTTGATAATTTGCTCCTTTGATTTATCCAATTTTTATGGATTTTTGTGTTTTTTCCTTGACTTTGTGCTGATCTTGCTGATTTGTTGCTGAGCTTGTGCTGATATGCATTGATACTTTTGATTTTGTTTGGATGTGTTGCTGATTCGGTGCTGATATGCACTGACATTTTGATTTGTTGCTGAAGCTCTGATTTAATGCTGTCGTGCTTGCTGATCAGCTGATGTCGCCGTTTTGGCGCTTCCTCTTGATTAGATGGTGACCTTTTGATTTGTCACTGATATTCTGATGGTGTTGCTGATTCTTTGATTGGATGTTCCCTTATGATTTTGATGATGGCCCTGCTGTTTTTGATTTTGCTCAGATATTTTGATGTTGTTGCTAACTCTTTGATGTGGTGCTGAGTTTTGTGCTGATTTTGGTGCTATCATGCGATTTGATGTTGATCTTCTAAGAGATTCTTCACTGATTTTTTGATGTGGATTGCTGATTTTCTGATGTTACCGGCTTGTCATGGGGATCCATTGCTAGATGATGGACGACAAGCTTAAGATCACACCTAGACATGTGCATATGACCATGCACAGTTGATAATTGACTCCTCGGAGCAAGGCACTTAAGGTCATGATTCACTTTCTGTCAGGTTAACCTCCATGTAGATGAGCCACAAACATCCTTCTGTACCCAAGTTGATTTAGCTTGGTTTTTGCAATGTTGATAGGGAACTATCATGTGTTGTTATCCCAGATAGGAGGAAGAGGCAAAGCTCCATCTTCTAGCGCTTGAATTGCCAAGTTTTCACTAGAAGATACGCCCTTTATTGTTACTATTTTGGAATCAGAATGTGCCCCAGAAGGGTTTTCACATAAAGACTCATGATTTTGCCTTTGCTTTTTTAACTTTTGCGACTAAAGCTTGCCTCTTCCCCAAAATATGCTTCTGTTTTAAGCTGATAGGCATATGTTGATGCTAAAGCCTGATTGCCTGTTGACTTTGCTGATTTCTCTGATTTGTCATTGATTTCCCTTTGCTGTTTTAGATGTGCTGACTGATCTTTGCTGACTTTCCTCACTGATTTCTTCTGATTGTGTGCCTGGATGTTGGTACAATTGTAGCAGGATGGGGGGGATCATGCAAAGTCATGGATTAGATGGGGGAGATGGGAAAGATGGTGGTAGAAAGTGTTTGGATGGAAGGATGGAAAGTGATCAAGATAGGGGGATGTTGTCAGGATCAACATTGGCACATGTTGCGAGGAAGATGGATGATTGGATGTGGAAGATAGAGATAGATGTGATGGAGGATTTATGCTAGAGGATGGAGGAGATGGAGGGGAAGATTGAGGAGCTGGGAGATGGGCAACGTTGGATGCCATTGTGGATGTTTTTGTTAGATGGATTACATCTTTTTGCTTTGGGATCCACATCATTTTTGTTTTAGCTTTAGTGTGCCTTTGCGGCCATTGGTGGGCATCAGATTGTGCTTTTTCTTTGCTAGGCCTTTGTGGCCATGTGATAGATTTTGCTTGGACTTTGCTAGGTTTTCGGAGCCATTGGGGTGCTTTAGCATGCCTGATTGGCTCTTTGCTGGGCCTTTGCGGCGCATTTGATTGCCTGATTGGAGCTTGCATTGATTGACCATGTCGATTAGACTGGACATGGTAATCGTCATTGGGCCTTTGCAGCCATTGGGATGCATTAGATTTGGCATTTGCTTTGATGGGCCTTTGTGGCCAGTGGTTTTCTTTGGCTTGCTTGATCGGATTTTGCTTTGATTGTGCATGTCGATTAGACTGGACATAACAATCCTGAGATATTTGTGGATTTTTCCCTTTATTCATGCGCGATATGGCATCCAAGTTGCGAGGAGCATTGGGAGGAATATGAGGAGTTGTCTGGGATGGAGGAAATTTGGATGGAGAGATGGAAGGAGATTGGTAGATAGGATATGTGGACATGTGCCGTTGTTGATCTTGACTAGGGATGCTTGGATGTTGGATGAAAGGCTGAGTAGGATAAGATGGAGGATGATATTTTGGGATATAAGGTCCCAAAATGGATTTGCTGGGTAACGGAGATGCACTGAAAGACTTTGGGACATAGGGACCCAAAATGGATGGGGAGGATGAAGGAGGAATATGATAGGTTTTCCTCGGTTGTAACGATGGAGGAGGAGGAATTGCATTGTGGGCTCTGAAAGATGTTTTGTTGGTTTTGAATGGATGTTTGAACTTTGCCTTAGCTGTACCAACATTTCTGGATGAAGTACCTTTCGCTGATGTGGAGGGAGTGTCCTCTTCTGGTGTGCAACCAATTCCATAGCCTTTTGGATGTTTCTTGCCTTGAATGGGCTGTATATTTCCCTGTTCGTGAGTGCCAAGGCCTTTGTCTTGATAGTTCCAACTTTTCAACATTTTATCCAAACAAGGATATTTCTGACTTGGGGTGAATGACAAACAGCCATTTTTTGGTTCTCTGATGGAAGATAGGAAGCTGATTTCTTCTTCTTCAAGTGGTTTGCCTTTGACAAATGTTAGTTTTCCAAGTGGATAGAGTGATGGAAGCTGTTTAGTTTGGACTGGCGGATCCTCAAGAGGAGAGGATAGGATGCTGGGATTTTGACTAGGATTGGGGGATGGTAAAGGAGCTTCAGTTGGAGAAACTAGGATGATAGGATCTTGGATTGGAGGAATTGGGATTGTAGGATTTTGGATCGGAAGACTTGGGATTGTAGGATTTTGGATAGGAGGTGATGGGAGAAGAGAAGGGATTGGATCTTGATTTTCTTCTATGAGTAGTTCATCATGCTTTTGGCCAAGATCTTGATAGGATAGGATTTGTGTAGATAGAGGATTGGGGGATGTATGGATGGACTCTTCAGAGGGAGTGGATAGAAGGATTGGGAACTCTGCTGCTGGGGTGTCTGGAAGAAGGAAGAACTCTTCAGATGGTATGGATAAAAGGATGGAAGATCTTCCAGCTGCAATGGTAGGAAGAAGGGTGAACTCATGAGGTTCTTCAGATATGCTTTGGGTAATGCCAGAAGGAGGCAGTGCTAATTGGACAGAGACTTTAGATGGAGGGGTCTCAACAATGCTGGGGGATGGAAGAAGATCGTCGATTAGGATAGATGGAGGACAGATAACAGATGGGAGCGCTGGATAGGCCACATCAACGATGGCTTCATATGAAGATTTGCTCAGCTCTTTTTTGCTTGGCTCTTCAACTTCTGGTGTGGGATTTGTTATTGGCTCTTCCTTGGGTTCTGTTATTAGTTTCCTTGGAGACTTTTGCGGTGAAGAAGAATTGGAAGGTGGAGGAGATGGGGAGCTTGGATGATCCCTGCATGAAGGTGGGGATCGTGCCTGGGTAGATGCTTGCGAAGGAGGAGAGAAAGAAGGGAACACCCATGAAAAAGATGACTTTGAAAAGGGAGCTTTGGGTTTTGCTTGAGGGGATGATGTAGCTGCAGCGGTTTGAAGGGATGACGGTGTTGAAAAGATGGGGGTGATGGTTTGAGGTACAGGATATGAAGCGGGTTGAGGGGAGCATTCTGCTTGAGGGAAGAGACTTTTGGTAATGTGGTTTGGAAGAGAGGATGGTGGTTTGGGACAGGATGGAGGATTGGGGAAAAGGATAGGAAGAATAGAATCTTGGTTTTCAGAATGTTTTGGAGGATGGGTAGATGGAGGCCTTAGATAAGGAAAGTAACGTGAAGCACTTCTAAGGGATGATGGTGACTGGGATATGACCATAGCAGAAGGTGGAGGCCTGAAAGGAGCATATGGAAGAGGTTTGGGTTGAAGACAAGGGTATGCTGGGGATGGATAAGATACTGGGTTTGCTTTGCCGAGGACATGAAAAGAAGTGCTAGCCTTGCCGAGGACATGAAAGGGAGTGCTAGGAGATAAGCGCGAAGGCATGGTTGGCTGGATTGGAGGAATGATGGAATGCTGGGGGTTGCTTGGAGCAAACTGGCTGAAATAGGCATCATGGTCTACAAGACCTTCATCATCATTAGGATCGATTGGACGGAGAGGAGAGATATCATAACCAAACTCATTATAGATTTGAGACATGTTGACTTTGCAAATGAGTTGGATAAGGAGGAAGGACAAAGATGGTTTGGAAGACTAAGACTCAGATTGGGATGACTGACGGAAGAAGACAGTTTTCTAGAAGAAGACAGACAAAGGGATGGGAGATGACCAAGTTTTGGGATGGCTGCTCTGATTGTCCTTCGAACCAAGTTATAGATCTGCTTGATGTTTTTCCATTGGCAAAGGATTTGATAAAAGCAATCTTCACAAAGGACAAAGAAACTTTGTGAGATACAAACAAGATAAAAGACTCTGATAAATGCTTTCGAAAAAGTGTATGTTTCAACAAGTGTTTTCACGGAGTCTTTGACTGTCAAGCACTTCAAACAGATCTACCTAAGGAAGGTGAGTATCAAAATCGCTTGCCCACAGCTTGGTATCCCCTAGAAGGGAATACAAATGGTGAGTAATCTTGAGGCGACCCGGTAAACCCCTTGGAATCGGTCCTTGCACAAGGATTTTGATACTTTCGGATGTAGATAGGGTAGCCTCTAGTTTATCAAGTTTTTAATAGTTTCGTGGAGTCTCCATACCCGGTTATGCTGACCGCTCGTGACTCACTTAAGAGCCTTGCCAATAATGCTGGGGGAGAGGAATGTTTACCATCCCCAGACACGTGTTTGGCACGAACGCCCGACGATTAGGAGATATAAGTGATTCTTTTGGACTTCACTTATTTGTATACCGGTCAGAGGGGATACCGGTTTGAGGTCGTTCTCCAAGGAGGAAGCACTTCTCCTTGGACAGGCCTCGCTAAAAGTAGAACAGGTGAACTTGTCCAAGTTCAAATGTTCCACGTTGCTTACTCTAACAAGGATTATGCAAGAATTAAAAAACTCCTACATGCACATCAAGCAGATTTTGTTCATTTTTCCAAATTTGATTAAGTGATGTTTGAACTTTGAAATGAAGACACTCGTGATTAGATTTTGATTTGTTCCTTTCTCCAAAATGTAAATGATTTGAATGGTTGCAAGTTCTTTCCTTTTGTGCATTCAAGATTTGATTAGCGAGTTGATTTAAGAACTTTGAAAAAGCTTTGTTTTATCCCTTAGATCACTCAAGATTGAATTTGTTTGCTTGCTTTGAAATCTGAAATAAGAGAGGGAATAGAGTTGTTCGTTCCTTTAGTGCATTCGAGATTGAGTTAGCTTTTCAAAATGACAATGACATTCTAGGACCTAAGTTCATTTCCTTAATGTCATTCAAGATTTTGTTTTTGACCTTTGCTGTAATAAAAGAAATGAAAAACTAGTCCCAAACAGCTCAAGACAAAAAAAACAAAAAGCGACACTGTCCAGCTTATAGGCGACGCTGAAAAGTGCAGAAGCGACATTTCATTTTTACAAGAGACATTCTGTACCTCAAAAGGCGACAGATAAATATGTAGAGGCGTGATTTCTTTCATCACAGGCGTGATTTCTTTTAATCCAGGAGACCAAAAAGAATTCTGGGATGGAACAGAAGTTATTGATCATGGGAAAATCTCAGTTATGCAAGCGTGAAAATAGAGCTCATAGGCGTCATTTCTTTCCTCAAAGGCGTGATTTCATTGCAAGAAGGCGTGACTGGATTATCTGTAGGCGACATTTTTTTTCATGAAGGTGACATTTCTTTGCTTGAAGGTGACATTTAATTGCTGTAGGCGACATTTAATTGCTTGAAGGTGACATTTCATTTATTTCCTGCAAATACAAGCATATAAAGTATAATCTCATCAAAATGATTGTAGTTTGTGTCCCACCGGGCGTGCCAGAATGTAGACTAGGATTTGAGTGTGCACCTAAACCTGTTTTGAAGGCCAAAGACAAACAAACGTCATAGCATATAATCAAATCAAATTTAATAGTAAACAAACTAAAATCAAAGCCACCTCAGTTTAAGCCTAAAACGGATGCGCCCATGCACCATTTGATATGCTTGGATATAGATGGATGTGGGTGTGCAAACTCAAGCACTTGGAGCATGAAAGATAAATGATGATTTGAGGTTAATGAAGACCCAAAATGACACAAAATAGGTATGAGGAACCTATTTTGCCTCAAAGGCCTCAAGAACACACAAATATGCAAAGCTAAATGATTGAACTAAGATTGCTAAGATGCATGAATTAACAAAGAAGCTAGGTTAATCCAATTATGCTAGTTTAGATATGATTTAAGCTTGAAAATGATCTAAAATGATGAGTTTATGCTTATGCTAGAATGAAAATGGCATTATAACTTTGCTATTGAGTTTGAGAGTTGAAAGATGAGAGAGGATGGTTTGCTCAAAGAAGTGAGGCTATTTATAGGAAAAGGAAAGGTCTTGGGTTAAAAGGATGAGTTAGAGTTAGGGCTAAGGTTAGGGTTGAGTCAAGGACAAGTGTCAAGGGAGGATTGAGTTGAAAGTTTGAGGGCATGTGCACAATTTGGTAAATGTGCCCAAGGCCAAGAGGTGGCAAGGAAGGGATACGAAGGTCTTAAATGCATAATGAATGCATGTAAGAAAGATAAGGAAGGCTTAAATGCATCCTTAAATGCATTTGCAAGAGGTGGCCAAGAGGTGTCAATCCTTGTTGACTAAGGAGGATGACTAAGAGGAGGTTAGCATAAGTTTTGGTAAACCTTTTGCTAATGGAATGTGACAAGATTAGAAAGGGGATTAGGATTAGGATTAGGAGAAAGGGATGGGCAAGTGGCTTTTGGTGAGATTCAGATATTTATTAAAGGTAAATTTAATAAATATTAAATATCTAGGCTTAGGGTTTGAGGGGACTAGATTAGGGATTTGACCCATTTAGAGGAAGGTTTAGGACTTTCTAGAAGAGTTTAGTGCTCTTTAGAATTTTGGCCAACTTTGGGATAAAAAATAAATTAAAAATAAATTAATTTATTTTTGAAGTTTTCTGGTCAATTTATTAATTAAATAATTAATAAATTAGGGATAATGTCCAAATGACATTTTTAGGCTAGATTCCTTAATTAAAGATTTTTAATTAAAAGAGAGGGATTTAATGCCATAAAAATAAATAAATTAATTAAATAAATAATTAATTATTAAATGATGATGTCATCAAGGATTTTCAGAAAACAAAAATAATTTATTTTCTGAAGGATTTTTCGGTGTCTACAAAGACATTTAATAATATTTAGAGAATCCCCTTCAACCCACACTTTTCTATAGTTTTTCCTTTTAGCCAACATAAGACCATAAAGAGTAGCATTAGCCTCAGCAACATGGTTAGTATTGAAGCCAATAGGGATGGCCTTGGCACCTTTGCAATTCCCATATTCATCTTGGATAACTATGCCACAACCAACAATCCTCAAATTTCCCTTAGAGGCACCATAAAAATTGATTTTCATCCAACCATTAGGGGGGTAGTCCCAACGGGCCTCATTCCTCAGACTTCTCTTGATATCATGGACCTTCCTACCATCAAGCTTCTAATTTTTGTATACTTTCACCTCCCAATTATTTTTTGGATCCTGATAATTATTAATCAACCCAATGTTCTCCAGCAAGGTTCTCTTAATCTTGTGGAAGATCACAACCCAACTAGATTCCTTGTTTCTAAAAATCCTATCATTCCTCTCTTTCCAAACCCCCCAGCAAATGTAGGGTAGGAAGAAGCTCCATATGGAAAGTAAAAGGTTATTATTAGTAGGAGATTTCCAAGAAATGAAAAGCTCCTAAATACCCTGTGGAAAAACCCAATCCATATTCATCAAATCTAAAAATTTCTCCCATATTTTTCTAGCAAAGGAACAGTGAATAGTCATATGATTAATATTCTCCTCATCATTCTTGCAAAGACAACATCTGTTGGGTATGCATAAACCCCTTTTCCTAAGATTGTCAATAGTTAAGATTTTATCCTGCAATAAGATCTAGAAAAACACATTAATTTTAGGTGTTAAACCTTTGAACCAAGCTTTCACCCAACACAGTTCAGGGCTATCTTTAAAATTCTACATGTACAAAGAAGAGACCGAGAAAGAGCCATTAGAATTATATTTCCAGATTAAAGTATCCTCTTCATCAATGAGAAAGACAACATTCAGAATTTTATTTAGGCTTCTAAGAGAGGGATCCACCCTAGCCAAGTTAGTCCAATTATCCCCCTCCTAGTAGTCTACCACATGTGATCCAAAAACCTGTTTGCATTGTAGCATCTTTTCTTTCCAGATTGGATCAGAATTAAGAGGGTGGTCTAAAATCCAGACATCTTCCCAAAAAAGAATAGTCTTACCATTTCCCACCTTCCATTTGACACCCTTCTTGATCAAATCCTTCCTTCTCAAAGCATTATTCCAAATGCTAGAACCTCCTTGAGTAATTTCCTGATTGAAATTTTTTTTGAAGTCACTCATGTCCCTATTATATTTGTTGTGCCAGATGGTACTCCATTCTCCCGGGGTCTTGAATAATCTCCAAAGAAGTTTAGCCATAATAAAATCATTCATACTTCTTATACTATGAAGACCAAGGCCCTCTTTCCTAATAGGTTTACAAACCTTCTCCCAAGCAATGAGAGCCATTATGTTTTTATATTCCACTCCAGTCCAAAGGAAGTTCTTTTGGATTTTCTCAATACTTTCTGAAAAATTCCTAGGGATTTTGAAAATACTTAATGCATAGAGAGGGATGCTTTGGAGAGTAGCTTTAAGCACCAAAATCTTACTAGCTTGGCTTAGAAGAGCACCCTTCCATCCTGCTAAACTCTTATGAAATTTATCAATCATAGCTCTCCAAAAAGAATCAGGGGGATCAAGGCACTAAGGCAAACCTAAGTAGGATCCAGGGAGACATCCCACTTCACATCCCATCACTCTTTTAATCCTTTCTTGTCTTCTTTCAAGAACATTAATGAAGAAAATAGAGCTCTTGTTCCAGTTTATAATTTGTCCAATAGCAACAACATACTTATCAAGGGCTTTTTTGATAGTTTTACCATTTTTAATAGAGGCTTCTCCCATAATAATGGAGTCATCCACAAACTACTGATTTGAATAAATCAGCTCTTTTGAAGAAGGTTTCAACCCTATAAACTCACGTTTGTTAACCAGCCTGCTAATGTATCTACCCAAACATTCCACCATAATAATGAACAGGATTGGAGATAAAGGATCCCCTTATCTAAGACCTCTCGAAGACTTGAAGAAGGGAGTAGGAGATCCATTCATGAGCACTGAGAAAGTAGCTGAGGAAACCAAGCAATGGATAATATCTCTACATCTCTTATTGAAACCAAAAGCCTCTAAAGTAGCCTTCAAAAAATCCCAGTCAACCCTATCATAGGCTTTAGATAAGTCTAACTTCAACATAAAGCCTTCTTTTTTAGACATAGTCAAGGAATGTATGTTTTCATGGACATAAATGATTGAGTCCAAAATTTTCCTGCCAGGGACAAATCCATTCCATTGTCTACAAATCAGGGAAGGAAGAAAAAGGAGAATCCTAGAGGTAAGGACTTTTGAGATAATATTGTACACATAGTTACATAAACTGATAGGTCTGAACTGATCTAGACTATCCGCCCCCACTTTCTTTGGAATCAAAGCTATAAAGGTGCCATTAAGTTCCTTAAGAATCCTTCTTGAACCAAAAAACTCTTTAACTGCGTTAACAACATCATCTTTCACAATACTCCAATACTTGTGAACAAAGAATAGAGGGTACCCGTCAGGGCCAGGGGCTTTGTCTCCTTCAAAGGAGAAGACCACCTTATGAATCTCATCCTTAGAAGGGATAACAGTAATTGCTATGTTTTTTTCTTCATTCAAAATGCAAGGGATACCATCCAACAACTCCTTTTGACATTCCTTATTTAGATTATCAACTTTCTTCAAGAGCTCCCCAAAAAACATATTAGCTTCTCCCCTGAAATCATCCTCTTTTTCACTAATGGCTCCATTAATCTTAAGTCTAGAGATTTTGTTTCCCATTCCGTGTTTCACCGTGGTCATGAAAAAATATTTTGAATTTCTGTCCCCTTCCTTCAAAAAAGTCTTCCTAGACCTTTGTCTCGAAAAGCATTCTTATTTTGAGACAATATCATGGTATTCCACAAGTTTAGTATCTTCCTCATCCTTAGAAAAAAAGCTATACCCATCCTTTTGAATGCTATCTTGAATTTCCTTCAGCTCCTCTGCAATTTTCCTTTTATTGGTAAAGATATTCCCAAGAGTCTCTTTGTTCCATTTTTTAATATTGTCCTTCACATTTTTTAGTTTCTTAGCAATTTTGAACATAGTCGTTCCTTCAATCCTAATACTCCACCACTCCTCAATAAGTTTTTCCAGATTAGGATGAATTGTCCACATTTTCTCAAAATGGAAAGGGAAGTTCCCTTTCAGCCCATTAGGCTCAACAATAAGGGTGATTAGATAGTGATAAGAACCAGCTCTAACATAAGTTGATAAGGTGCAAGAATAACTATTGAACCACTTACTACTTGCAAGTGCCCTATCAAGTTTGACTTGGATAAGCTCATTACCTGACCTCCTATTAGTCTAGATATAGTTGATCCCTTGCAAGTCTATGTCATGTAACACTTGGCCATCAATAAAGTCCATGAGACTAGTTTTGCTATCCAGATTAGGTTGGCTTCCACCCAGTTTCTGATTTTCATTTAAAGGAGTGTTAAAGTCCCCCATTATAATCCATCCTTCATCAGCAAAGTCACTCTTTCTAGAAACATCACTCCAAAAATATTTCCTCCCCCATTTAGTATTGGGAGCATAGATATTAGTCAAAACCCAAGAGGTGCCATCCTTAATGTGCCAAAATTTGATGTTAGAAACATTATTTCCTTGGGAGATCACCTCCCCCCTAATTAAATTATAGTTCCAGATTGTCACAATACCCCTTGAAGCCCCATTCGCATCACCACCAATATACCATTGCTAAAAAAATGGAGTTTCTCAACTTTGTCGTTAGACATCTTAGTCTCCTGTAGTAGAACAATATCTGGTTTGTTATCTCTTATCATGTTTTTAACCATGTCTTGCTTATGAGGATTATTTAATCCTTGTACATTCCAAGAAATAATCTTCATTACTTATGGTAGGGTCCGGATTCTAGGATGGTTCTTTGACTTCCATCCTCTATGCTCCTACTAGTCTCTAGAGATCTTCTTTTCTGATTTGAGGGCCTTCTTGGGGAGACATGGATAGCTCCCACATCTCTAGTTTTATTACTTCTTGTGCTTCTAAGAATCAAAGATGCATTCTTTGTCATCTTCAACAAACCTTATTTTTTCTTATTTTTTACTGTCTTTTTGTTCTCCACATTTGACCATCCCTCTTTAGTCAAGACATCACACCCCAAAAGGGCAGCTTCAATATTTGCCTCATCTCCCCACTTTGTAGACTTGGATATAATGGGTAACTACACATCAGATCTTGTAGGAGTAGAAATAGTCTTCTGAGAGTGGTCCTCAGAAAACCGCAATATCAGACAATTTTGGGTGTCTTGTAGGGTATTCTTATTTTGTATAGGTAAGGTAATAACATTACCTCCCGACATTTCTCTCTCAATAAAATACACATCAAAATCCTCCTTACCCCCCATTGCTCCCGAAGGCTCGCTCTAAACTTCTTCAACAAAATAATCATCCATTCTCCTAGGTGAAGAATCATTAACTATTTCCATGCTACCCCCTTTTCTACACTGTTTCAGAGGGGGATGGGTCACTGCCTTCACCAGAAGTGCCCTTCACCTCCATCTTTCCTTCTTACTTCCCATTATCACTTTTCCCCCTAGATTTCATTCCAATTTCTAACTTTCTAACCCACACCTTCTTTAGTTTCTTAGGTTGTGGTATTAGTTTTGGGCATTGCTTAGCCCAATGCCCAGTTTTCTTACAGTGATAACATGCAAAAGGTGTAGACTCGTACTCAATCTTCTGGACCCAGGAGCCAAGTTTGGACTGGAGTGTAATAGATTCTAACATATCCACTCCCTGTTGAACCCCCACACAAATCCTTGCATACGTTAGGCATCTCCTGGAGACCGTGACAAGATCCATAGACAAGAGTTCCCCAAAAACATTAGCTATTCCCTTGAAAATATCTTCCATCCAAAACTCAAGAGGCAGGCCCGAGAGGTTCACCCTAACTAGCTCCTACACATTTAGATCATCCTGCATATTCAAGTTAGGACACCACTTATGAAGAATCATGGAGTTCTTTCCTATCACCCCGGTCCATTGCACTAGGTATTCCTTAAATCTTCCTCACAGGAAAAAGAAAATGATAAGCATCCTTTGGGGAGAGCTGCCACCTCCACTTGGACTTTCAAGACCCATTTTCTTTTAACAAAATCCCTAACCACCTCGATATTAGGATGAGATCCTAGGAATCTCCCTTCAAGAGAGTTAGCCATTCAAGAAATATTAAGATCTATGATTTGATCCAGAATGGTAATAGCAAAATTACCCTGCTCGAGGTTGGACAAATTTTTCATAGGTGGGAGAGAGGACTTACCCACTGGCTTGATGCCAAAAAGACATGACCATCTTTTGACAGTTTTTCCAGTATTCATCCTATTTTGATCAGTAGGCTCCATTCTAGCCCCCCAGGGTCCCCTGTCCCCAAACCGACATCAGGAATCTTACCTTACTCTTTGTTCGCATCTATCTTCTCCTGTTGACTTCAACCCCTGATGAACCAGTGTCAGATTTGTCATTCCCTCTATTGTCTAGATTTGAAATTTGAATTGCTCCTTTCCTGCTTGTTGATCCCCCCGCTTGCTCCGTCATTCTATTTTTTTCATTTGAATGGTTGTTTATGCCTTTTGGCCTAACAAATGCCCCAACCACATTTATGAGGTTAATGAATGATGTGCTTAGACCATTCATTGGTTCTTTTGTGGGTTTTTATTTGGATGACATAATCATCTCTAGCAAGACTTGGTATGAGCATTTGCAACATGTTGAACAAATTCTTTCAACTTTGCAACAACACAAGCTTTATGCCAACATTGAGAAGTGCTCTTTTGGTATGAAAAGTATTCAATACTTAGGGTATATCATTGATACTAAGGGTGTTCATGTTGACCCAACAAAGATTCAAATAATCAGAGATTGGCCATATCCTAAAACTTTCATAGAGATTTGCATCTTCTTGGGCTTAGCCAACTTCTATCACAAATTTGTGTTTGGTTTCTCACATATATCATGGCCTCTTAATAAATCACTAAGGGGTGGAGCACAAGAAACATTTTAGTGGATAGAGGCAAAGGAATGAGGATTTGAGGAGTTAAAGATAAGATTATGTTCAACACTGGTATCAGTCCTCTCATATCTGCAACAATCAATCGAGATAGAAATAGATGCATTTGATTACACTCTTGGTGCGATACTCATGCAACATAGACATCTCATTGCCTATCATAGTGAAACTTTTTCTGATACAGTACATAGGTACTCCACTTATTACAAGGAGTTGTATGCTATTGTTCAGGCCTACAAAAAATGGAAACATTATATACTAGGAAAGGAAATTATTATACATACAGACTATAAACCTCTTCAATTCTTGCAAACACAAGGGAAGTTGTAGAATGATAGACATCAAAGGTGGCCAACTTATCTACAACAATTTCACCTCAACATTCGTCATAAAAAAGGAAGCAGTAAAAAAGTGGCATATTGTTTGAGTAGACCTCCAATTTGACAATGGTGTTGGATTCATGTGGTCATCAATCATCCACTTGGGAACAACTATATGGTATTGACCCTAATTTTGCTAACATCTATAGTAATTTGGTAGAAGGAAAGTTTGTCTTTGATTTTTACTTGCATGATGGGTTGCTTTGCCATGTTGGTCATATATATGTACCCACCAAAGAATAGAAGAAAATAATATGGGAAGCTCACTACATTCATGTTGTAGGAAATTTTGGTATTGGTAAGACTAATACTATCCTTCAAAAGTATTTCTATTGGCCAAAAATGAAGTAGGATATCATTTCATATATACAAGCTTGTGCAGTCTGTGCAATTGCAAAGCCAACAAACTATAAGTTGGGTCTATATTTACTGTTACCTATTCCTGATAAGCCATGGTAGTATGTTTCAATGGATTTTATGTCTAGGCTTCCAACTACCAGGCAGGGGCATGATTTTGTATATGTTGTGGTAGATATGTTTTCTAAAATGGCTATTATGGTGGCATATAAAAAGATGTTTTTTGCCTAAGAGATTGCCTAGTTATCTTTTGAACATGTTTGGGTTCATTTTGGTTTTCCAAAAAGCATTATTTTTGATAGGAATAGTAGGTTAATAAAAAATGTTTGGTCTACACTATGGGTTAAAATGGACACAAAGTTGACAAAGTCCATTGTATTCCATCCCCAAATAGATGGGCAGATAAAAGTGGTGAACTGAACGATCATTCAAAACATCCTCACACATGGGATGAGAGCTTACCCTACATGAAACACAGCTACAACTATGCACTCCATAGTAGTACAGGGCATAGTCCATTTTAGGTTTGTCTTGGGTATCACCCATTGGCACCTATGGATGTAGTACTACCGATTATGCAATCAGAAGTATAAGGAAAGGCATGATAAACATAGAACTCCTCATTAGTTTCAAAGTAGTGAGAAGGTATGGTTACATATTCAGAAAGAGTACCTTCATAGACCAAATAGGAAGTTGTGTCCTCTTCATTATGGCTCGTATACTATTGTGAAACAAGTTGGTGAGAATGATTTTGAACTTAATTTTCCATCCTTTTTGGGACTGCATCTAGTTTTCAATGCGGAATTGTTAAGACCCTATTTTACTCCTTGTTTGGACATTTCCCAAGCTACTGAACACATTCAAGATGCAAAATTAAATCTACCTACTACTTCTCTAGTCTAGTGTGACCATGTTACTGAAGTCATTTTAAAGACTTTGAGAAATCAGAACATTCCTCTTTATCTGGTGGTTTGAGCTAGTCAACATTCTCATTAAGGCAAGTGGCTAACTAAGGAACAAATTGAAGAACAATTTCCTCATATATTGTAGTAGATTAGTACAATGGGTCCCATTGCCTCTCAAGGGGGGAGGAATGATCAGAGCATAGTCCAGGATGGAATTGGGAAAATACTGAAATCAATTTTTTTGGTATTTTCTATATTTCAGTAAACTGCAAATTTGAATGTCTTTGAGGTACTTTGGGGCCTTAACACCTCAAGAGGACACACCTTGGTGTGGCCTCCCAATTTTGGTTCAATATTTATTGAAGACCTTTCCAATGGAGTAAACGGTTCACAATTCGGAGCTAGGACTAGAAAGTTATGCCTTCTACAAGTGGACCTATTTTTATATATAGTTTTTTGATATTTTTTTTGGTAATTTTAATAGTTTATTTGTAATAAACATTATGAGGACTCTTCATTTAATTTCCAAGGGGTTCTAGTGACCCTTGGGATCCATAAAATTTGTATAAACTCCAATTTCAAATAGAATGGGCCACTTTTTGGCTTGCAATCCCGTTGTTAATCTTCATGGGTTTTTTTACATTGAACTTAACAATACCGCATGTATCACACTAGGTATTGTAACCCAATTTCATAATTTAGATCACTTGCATTACCCAAGCTAGAATTGTACTCCTTAATTATAAGAAAGACAACTACTCTCATCTGACACTGGAGCAGAAATCCTAACTCTCCTATCAAACCCTTCACTACATCCCTCTACTACAAGAAAGTGAGTGGATTCACGTTCCAATAGGAGACTTGATTAAACCAAGGAAACCATCATTAGCTATTCAAAGAGGTAGCATTATACTGTACAGTGCCACCACTAAAAAACCTCCTAAACACTACTCTAGACACAATTAAATAATTCCATCTGCAAAGAAATAATGGAAGTCATGACTTCACTTTTGAAACAAAGGAGAAGTCATTTTTATTATACAAAGCAAGAATACAGAATTATATTGATTATTTTTGTGTGTGTGCATGAAACCCTCAAGAAAGCTCACATGCAAAATCCATTGTGAAAGCTCCAAGATCAAGGAAATAGATGTTGGATTTTCAATATGAAGTCAAGAACCTCAAAATGACCTAATGTGACTCACATAATGTAAGAGATTAGATAACCTATGAACTAATCAAAGAAACCCCAAATCTATGGTGCAACAATATGTAGTTTAAGAACAATATATAGGAAGACCTTCGTTCATGTAGAGGTCTTAGAATATTCATATCATTTAAATCTGCAACAAAGCTTCAAACTATACATATATTTTTCACACAAAACCATAGTTTTGTGGTGTATGAAGAAGAGACAAGATTTCCAAATTTCAATACCTTATAGACAAGAAGAGACAAGTTTACTAGTAAAGAGAAGATTGGCTTGCTGATATACTAGTAAGATGGCTTCAAAACATTCATGTGATCTTCATAATGAAACTTCAGAAGTCTCCAAAAAATTAGAGCACCACATTAAACAAATTCTAAAGAAAATGTCAACTAATAAAAAAACTTACAAGGATGAGGCATATTCACAACTTTTGCAATCGTGCCATGGATATCATCACCAAAAGTAACTCATAGTGATAGTTTACATACAAGACAATATGGGAGTTCATTGTACCCAACAACTCGTGGTGTTGTTGTTCGTGTTGGCTCTATTGGACCCTGCAATTAAGATTTAATATACATTATTCAATAAGATTAACTGTGCAACATAATGAAATATTAAAAAGTGTGTTATCTTATTGAGCTTCTCTTTGTTTTGAGAATAGTTTAATATTATCTACTTAACAAGGCCAACCATGTGAAGGTGGAAGCTCATTTGGCCCCTCCCCCCCTAACATCACTCTAAATTATCCGTTAACATCTAACATTCATTCATTCTTTCATCCATTAATAAAATAAAATATTCATTCATTATCACATAACATTCATTAATATTCATTAACACACAACATTCATCAATAATCATTAACACATATCATTCATGAACATTCATTAGCACATAACTACATTCATTAACACATAAAATTCAGTCATTATCAAATAAGGTAGATTACAATCATTTTATTTTTTGAGGCTATGTAAAGACTAAGTGGACCATCATTTTCTTCATCATTTCCCCCCTCTTCAATTGTTCTTCCCTCTGCTCGTGATCTCAATGTATGCCTAGTCCTATACTGAGGATGAGGACACTGATGCAAAGGGGGTTCCTTTGCAATAAAAAAAAATGGGTTAAATTAAAAAAAAAAATCATTATTTTTATAAGTATTTCATTAATTTAAAGAACATAACCATGGTGCACTTTACTTGATGGGGCCACATCATCTTCCAGATCATTTTTTCTAGCCTCAACCTCAACATGTTGAACACCCTCTAGATCCTTTACAATTAAAATATGAAAGGTTACATTAATCAATACACCAATTGCAATTAAATTTGTTTAAAGGAATAACAATGGTCATCTTTACCTGATGGGGGAACATCATGATCCTAATGTTGTCTACCCAGATCATGGTCCACTTGGTCACCACCAACTACATGCTCTAAAATATTAACATAAAAGGTTGCATTAATTACTACACCAATTTCAATTTAAGATATTTAATTGTATTAATAATTACATGAAAAAAAATTGAATAAAAAATGAATACCTCCACTACTATGATGCACATCTGGACCTTCATCATGTGCAGGTTGTGTTCAACTATTAACATGCTGCATTCCAATGCCATGCCCATTGTTATCATTACTTTCTTATTTAAAATAAATATAGTCACTTTATGTTGGAACTTAACATCAAATAGATTATTGGTAAAGTACTCAATTTGAAATAATTTTTATTTAGCTTATTTACCCATGTGATGGATGCACTAGAATCTCTTGTTTTCTCACTCAATTCTCGTAGTCGTTCAACCACAATTGTATAGCCTTGCTAGTAGGCAATTCTCTTGTCATCTTCTAGGGTGCTCTATTGAACTCAGAGCTCTGCATTTGTGCTTAGTATCATGAATTTTACTTGTATTATTTTATATAAAAATATTGTTTGTAATTTATAAATATTTTGATGCGATATTTCATATACTAATACTTACAATTCATGCGGCAAGTTTCATATAACCACCAGAGTCGGGCTTGTGTTGCCTGCGCTTTTCTTCTCTTTCCTTGGTTGCCTTTGATGTGTCACTCAGTCTATGAAAAGTTTTAAATATGTTAGATTATATAAATATAAAGAGTAATTAGTGCATAATTACATTCTTAATAGTATCACATACCTTCTTCTGGTGTCTAGTGGTGTATATCCTTTTGTCCTTTCAATTCTCTCCTTTGCATCTAAAATCAACTCATTCCACTCCTTTGGAATCATGGGGGGGCACTCGTACTTTACATTCTTCTCTAAATGTATCTTGTATTGGTGCCTCACATACTTTAGATATGTGCCAAGTTTCTCAAGGAGTTTGGTTTTGTTGAATGTGTCTTCTCCAAACAACCCAACCATATGGTTTGTGAGTTCATATTTTAACCTTTTTTCTTTGTCATTCCACCTTTTAAGCAAAAATAAACATGTTAGACTAAAAAATGAATTGAAGCTACCTTTAATATAGTTCAAGAAATGGATCAAAGGAAAACTATTCTAGCAATGATATAAAATCAAAATAGTGGATTAGGGTTAGTTCACATATGATGTTCCACCTTTTACGTATGGTGGGCCTAAATATCTGCAATGCAAAGTCAATAATATTTTTATAAAAAATATCATTTCCTGCAAAAAAATCATGGGATCATTAGTCCAAAACTAGTGACCAATAAGTAAATTACAATTAGACTATACATAATAATAATTTTAAAGTACCTGGAACCTTCTGTATCTTTAAGGGAATCAAATCTTCATCACTCACCACCAATGTGGCCTGCAATGTTCCCATACTAGTAATACGGGAAGATCCAAGAAATGATGGTATGTTATCACCAATAGTTTCCTCTGGCGCATCCTTATGTGCATCTCTTGTTGTAGAAAATGAACCCACTATGAAATGACCCCAAGAAAGAATACTTCAAGGGAAATAAACACATAACAAAAGAGAGAGAAAAAGATGGATCTACCAATATGATGTGCAGTAGAGTATGTCTACATGCTGTGTGTTGTTGACATTGCAATTGGAAATACATGTGGGGTTGACCTCAGATGAGGTGACATTTGCATAGGATTATTGACATGACCTGAAGAATAATACATTAAATATATTATCAACAATGGTACAAGAGCAATAACGCATTAAACAAAAGTAAGCTTGCAAGTTCTGAGAGTACAGACCATAATAAAGCATTGGAAGGTGTTCCAAGGGAATAGAAAGGTGTAGGGAACATGGGTCCATCCATTCCAAGTGTAGTTGAGGCCAAGTGATTAGAGAAAGGCCTTTAAAAAGTGACTATCTTAGAGGTATGGAAGAATGTCCTAAAGTGACAATGGTAACCATGGGTGAATGTTATTAGTTTGGTTCAAAATTTGTGTTGTGCATGGTCGGGGACCAACTGAATGGTTGTGATAGGAGTATCCAATAGTTTAAACAATCTAGTTTCCTTTTTTGTGTACAAGGTTGTCCAAGGTGTGGTGATTGGATACATGGTAGGTATGTGAGGCTAATATGGGGGAGTCACTTTTGTCTTGATTTCTATAATGGATGATCAGTGTTAACAAATGTTGTCAAGTGATTGAAAGAATGTTAGAAGGGTCTAATAATGTCTCTATGTTGATCAATGGGTGAATGAATCATTTGGTTATGATTGAAAGGGTTATGAAGACATGGACTGGTCAAGGTAAAGTTTTGTGGACGGTCAAGTCAAGGTTATGTTCATGTGGGTCAGTAGATCTTGAGAAGATCATGGACATGTAATGAGTCCTCTAGAGTCTTGTAATGGTGTGCAAAGAGTCTAAGAAGCACTTGTGGGTCAGTCATTGATACAATGGTGATTATTAGTGAAGGGATTGAGTGAACCTTTTATAAGGAAAGGTGTTAATGAATTTGGAAAGGAGGGAGATCTAGATGTCAATTTAGGACATGAAGTATATTATTATAATAAGATAGTGACAATATATCTCAATGAAGAATTTTCTCATACACACAAATAGAAGGATTAGTGAGTGTTATAAGGGTCATGAGAAGGGCCTTGGAGAGGTTGGAAGGTTTCAAGTGCCTTGAAGGAAGCTATGGGTTTGAGGTATGCCCATATTGTTAATTGTATGTAGAGATGTTTATGTTTGTCATGTTAGGACAATAAACTAAGAATGGTTATGTTTTGTTCATACATAGGGGAGTGGCATTAGGTATGAAGGCTAGGAGAGGGACCTTGGATGTCCAAATGAAGGCCAAGTGGTCAGAGATGGTTACTAATCACAAGAAAAAGAGAAGTTTGGGTTCAAGGTTGTAGAGGTGTTAGTGAGTGTCAAGGTTAGATAGTAAAGTTTTAAGTTTAGATTTCATTTGTAAAAGATGTTGAGATCTGAGTATGGTGAGTTGAGAATTTTAAAAGAGGGTGTTTTATCATGGAGTGTTAAGAGGAAGAGTGAATCAATCACTCATGATATTTGATTAGTAATGTATGATGATTAGTTGTTGTGGAAGTATGCAATCAATCAACAAGTCCATGTGATTAGAAATAGAGTGGAATCAGTTTATGCTGAAGTTGTAATCAGACTTAGATGTGATTAGTGGGTAGGGAAGAGACCTAGTGAGTGGATTGAACTTTTCATGAAGAGCATCAACTAGATCCCTTTGCATCAACTACATAATAAATATATGAGAAATAACACTAGCATTAAAAAAGAAAACTCACAAGTTCAAAGGAGTAGTAATAATGTATAAAACATGGTCATCACCTGAACTACTTGTGAGGTGTCATTCTTCATGGCTTTGATGTAGTCTCTTCTTTCCCATTTAAAAGATGTTTTTTAGTATTTCGATGCTTATTTTTTCTATGGAGGAAGTGCTTATACTCATCAAACACCTGCTTTCCTAAACTTTTTGAATGATGAGATTTCATCTTTGGACCACAAACTGGGCATGCAAATTTTCCCTTTGTTTGAAGACCTACAAGATAATGTATAATTGGATTAAATATGTTAATTTTTATAATTGTAATTATCATGTGCAACTTGAACACTATAACATAGCACAAAAATGTGTTAGTCCTGGGGCATCATGTATTGTCCATACAAGCATTGCATGGAATTGAAATTTTATTTGTCCTATTGGTCTAGAGACATCATACATAGTGACACCATTCTATAACTATAGAAACTCATCAATAAGAGGCTTAATATATATATTCATATCTTTAACTTGGTACTTACCTAGTTGAATGAACAAAAACATTACATAATTATTATGACATATTTATAATTAAATGTAGATGACTATTAAATGATAAAATACTTGGAACAATAATTTCTAACATTATGTGCTCCCTCTTTATTGAAATCTATGGAAGATGTTATTATTGATAACAAAAATAGGCCACACCCAGTAAATAGATCTCATCTCTCCAAATGGATTGACACTGTCTGCTACCAATAAAAGCCTGAGATTACGAGGTTCTTCTTTAAAGTGTGGCCACTTTTACTCTATGTCCATAAATGTCAAACCATCCACAAGAATTCAAATAATGTCATCTTGACTTCTATTGCGTGCATGGTAATCCATAAATTATGCCAAACTAGTGCACCTGAATAATCATTGCATACATTGAATAATAGGAATATAATGAAGAACCTTGTGAGGTACCTTTTTTGTTATTTGATCTGTTCGATATCTAAAAGTATGACATTTAGGGAATTCTATTACAAATTCATGTTGTTTGTGATATATAATATGATCATTGGAACACACATCTAATGCTTGATGCTCCATTCTAATATCTTTCATAATGGTAGATAATTCTCAATATGAGTGAGGTAGAATATTTGATGGTGGTAACAAAAACTCACCTATCAATCTACAACAAAAAATATAATTTATTAATATAAAGAATATGAATGGTACATGATTCACCTTTTATTAACTATAATGACATATATGACATACCTTAACATACGTTAGATTGTTATTTTGGAAAAACCATTCATAACCTTCAAGTTCACCAACAACAATACAACAGAGAGAAGAGTTTTTTGGGAACCTTTGTAAAGGGCCTCGTATTAATTCTCAAGTAGAGGTAAACCATGAACAACCTCAAGGTCATCTTTATCATCATGACCATTTGTGTGAGTACTAAATGTGTCATGGATCAATGTATTTATACCATCATCTTAAATTATGTTTTCTGGCGCATGATCATCATGTTCCATGGGATCATTATCTTCAACTTCAATATTCACACCTCCATGTTCCTCCACTTCAAGAACCATATTCTCTGCATTGTGGTGGTCCATATCATGTTCCCTAGGGTGCTTGACCTATAAATAAATGATCAACATAAATAAACCATGATCATGATCTCATTATCAAGTGATTTCTTATGTATATAAATTGTTAAAATGATATAATGAACAACTTACCGATATTTCACTCCCACATGCAAATTGATGAAATGTGTAAAAGAGGATGAAGTTTATGTCTATAATTTTTAAAATTTTTTTTGAACAAGAATCGACATATTTTTTTAATTTTTTTAATTAGTCCATTTTTAATTGCTAAAAAACTAGGGTCTAGTTCCCACCATAAAAGTATATGCAAATAATAATTTTTTTCCTTTTATTTCAAAATATTTTATATATGACATGTATAGCTAGTGCAAAAAATAAGAAAGATTAGTTTTTGATGTATATTTTCTTCATTATAACTACTCAAAGTTGAACTTATCCGAAATCGACAGTTTTCATCTAAAATTTACGCTACCAAATCTACACCATTCAAAATAAATTATACATTCTTGAAGATTACTCTCTCCTCTAGTGTTAAATATAAATTTTGAATTTTTCTGATTTATTTTACTAGTTTTTTCTATTTTTGAAGCAGTGCCTTCTCAAATGTTAAAATACCTACTTGTAGTATTTTAGAATATAATATATTGTATCTAATCAGAGTACCATAAAACTTATATGATGATAATATTGACTCTGAGCTCTACAAAAGGGTATTTTTATATTTTAAAAAATATCATTAAAAAGAGTAGGAGTTATTGAAATATCGCTTTTCTGAAATAATTTTATTTCTTTGGTAATTGGACCCAACTTGGTATAAAACATGCATTTAATAGACATTTCCAATTGGAAAAGTTGAAGTACTTATCTAACTTAGCTGTAATGAATCTAGCTAGACCATATATTTGATGAAAATTATTTTTTAGTTAGAAATACTCAAATTCAGTTGTGTTGATAAGTTAGCCTGAAACATGACACAACATTGCACTTTTACCCCACGATCTAGCAATTGTCTCCTTATTTTTTTCTTCACTGATATTATCTGACATGGTCTTTCTTCATAGGTGAAAAAATTGGGCTATGGAAACTTCAGCCTATAACCTTCACAAACTACACAAAATGATATCGCAAGTACGAAAGTCTTCTTAGAACTAGTTATATAGAAGTTGAAATGTTAGTTATGGAATGATGATTCAGTATAATATACCAAATTAAAATACTTAAACATAGAAAAATTGCAAATTGAACCAAAACCATTTAATATTCGACATACTAACACAGTACTCGGGTACTCCAACTACCCGGTGCAAGGACATCCCAGGGACGGGTACTTCAAGGTTTTGTGGAGATGAACATAACGCCAATTTCAAAGTCTAACTTAGTGGTAACAATTATTTAGAGTAAGTTTTCAATAGTTGGGTCCTAGCCACATTTTAGGCTAGATTCATCATTAGCCTGATACTTGAGAAAGAGATGAATCCACCAGAGTAAAATCAACATTACTCCTCTCATCAATAAGAGTAATGAGATTAAGGACATCATTTGAAAAGAATATTACAAACGAATAAGAGCTAGGATAAGAAAGAAACCATGAATAAAAGTATAGTGGTGTAGGAGCACCCTTCCCAATAGGAAATCAAATAGGGTTTTGATAGGCCTTAGATGACTTAAGGATCATTGGATCCATTAGATGTAATAAAGGACCTAATTGTAAGGCGAGTTGACACAAGGTGCTCTTATAAACCTTGTGGTCAAACTTGGTCAAAGGGTTCAGTCATGAGGATTTTTGTTGGTTTTAGGTGTCTTAGGTTTTCTTGAGTGGAAATGTACCCATTTAAGGTCTTAAGATGTCCTAGGTAGTAAACGATAATAAATTCACAAAAAATATTACCAAAGTTGCTTAACAACTTTTGCAATGTTTAAATGCAATTTGGTTACACCCTCTCCAATGGTTCAAAAGGTTTGAAAATTAGTTATGGATGTTATATTTTAGGCATATATGCCCATTAATGTCAAAGTTGACAAGAGATGTTCTTGTATGAAAATTTTGGTGGCAAGTTGAACCGAAAAAATACTATTTTTCTAGAAACTATCCCTCATTTATGTACTGTATGATCAAATTGTGATTGAGAAATGATTTTTTTCTTCATGGCTGGAAATTAGATGATCTTGCGCTTCTAATCTAGTTGTTTTGAATTGTTTTGGTGGAATATAAAGGAATATATTTTCTTCTTTTTTTGGATTGGTCTAGAAACTCTCTTTTCCTTAGGGTCTTGTAGAGATGTGCCCCTAACTTGCAAATCTATAGTGGGATTCACCTAGCCCTTGGTGAAATGAAATTATGGAAAGGGTGTTAGAATAACTAAGAGGGGGGGGGGGGGGGGGGGTGAATTAGTAGATCAGTTATCCTATAGTCCCAATTACAAAATGTATCACTTAAAACAAATTCAACAAATATCTGTAGCTCGGTAACATATAATACTAAACTGTCTGTGCCTTTACCAATTACTAGTTAAATACTCATTATGATTACTAACCAAATCAAATATGCAATATTTAAAGTATAATAACCAAACATTCATCACAGAAACACATAACACAATGAGTTAACGTGGAAACCCTGTAAAGGGAAAAACCACCTGGGACCGGTAACCCAAAATATTTTCACTCTTTTGAAGTGAGCTCAGTGAAGAGCCAACCTTGTTAAAGGTTACAAAACACACTGTAAGTTGTGAACTTGTTAGAGGATTTAAGACTAACAGTTATCGTCCAACCAACATTCACTATGGGGTTGACAGGATAACAATGTACATTCTATGAATGACATAGGGCAATCAAAAGACGGTTAAGTCCACTTGGTTAAGAGATTTTTCTATTATAATGGTTAAACTGAAACAGTAGGTGATCTGATTACAATACAACTTGATTTTGTAGATGTTCAGATCTATTCTAAGCCCATAAAAATCCTCTGATCAATATTTCAATTTAGTTCATCAATATTCAATAACTTACTATCCCTCGGTAAAAACTCTCCGATGCTCGGTATTGTTCTGCAGTTCGGTTCTTCTTCAACCAGTCCGATCAGGCATGCATGAAGCTATGTTCACACGATATCTCTACAGTCTCCTTCTGGCATAGTTTCAACAATGAAACCAATGTCTCTTATATAGACAAGTAAACCATTTTCTTTTCATCCATCAGAATTTGCTGCTTAAACCTTCCTCGACAGATGTGTTAATCACTCATTTCAATTCCATCCTTTAGATCTTCTTCAAATTTTGTTAGCCGTTGATCTCATAACAAACTTTATCTTCAACCTCAAAATCATACACATTCCATCTCATCAATTTATGTCGGATAAACTAAACATTTAGTTCTTTCATTCATACTTGGTTAATGAAGAAATGTGTCGGTGAACACAAGTTTGGTTAATACTGTCACTTGGTATACACTACACTGGCTCGGTGTATACTGAAGTGCTTCATTTACCGACCACACTACTTTGTTAAGTTTTACTTCCAACTTCATAGAAGATTACTGTAACATAATCAAGTCAACAATATGAAGTCATAGACTCATCAATAAGTTACCAAGAGTATTCCTTATCCTCATCTATCATATCCATCTTCCTCTATGTAGATATCTCAGTTCTTCATCTTTTCTCCTCTTTATAGATGTTTAGATATTTGCAACTATCATGATAAGTACTGTCAAAAATAGTTGACATCAATGACAACAAAATAACTAATTTAATTTCTTACATATCATTTCAGTACTCGGTGATCTCTAATCACTGATCTTCAAGTCATTCAGGTATTCAATTAGTTGTAGTTCATCAATCTCTCCCTTTGGCATTGATGGCAACTTAAGCAATATGAAATATACCATACACATACCAAACATGTATTCTAAAACTATGTAAGCAAATGTTGTAGCTTGGTAAGCTCTCCCTAGATTGATATTTAATATGTTTAATCACTACGTTAGATAAACAGCATTGCAAGTGCAGACTTTCCTCTGCAGATATGATCTTTCCAGCTCTCCCTCACTTTCTCACATTATCTCTCCCTTAGATAGATGTTCCAGTGATCTCTTAGTTTGTCATATTATTTATCTCTCCCCTTGACAACAATGCTAGATAAACACATAAACATACAGATCTATAATAGCCAAGTGATTCTCTGTTGTCCGGTGCATACAATGTATCTCGGTATACTGATATGCAAATCTATGTTCCTCAAATATTTCACAACCTTAGACAGAATCCAAAGTGTGAACTATGTTGCATCAACATGAATGATCTTCTGATAAGATTAGGCTGATGCAACCTCCAGATCACATTAGTGACCGGTAGATAGGGGACAAACCCCAAGTCTAGTCCTCAAGTATTCAAAAGTTTCCTTTGGTAGAGCCTTGGTAAAAATATCAAGTTGCTCTTTTGATGTAACATATTTCAGTTTGACTTGCTTCTCATGTACTTGTTCTCTTAAGTAGTGATACTTAATATAAATATGCTTGGTCTTTGAGTGCATTACAAGATTCTTAGAAATATTTATTGCACTAGTGTTGTCACAATATATAATCACCGGCTCAGTGATTACCTCATTCATCCCTTCCAACACTTGCTTGATGTAAGCAATGTTTGAGCAGTTTGTAGCAGCAACAACATATTCTGCTTCGGTAGTAGATTGAGAAATACAAGGTTGTTTCTTACTTGTCAAAGTAACAAGTCTTTCACCAAAGAAAAATGTAGGATTTGAGGAATACAAATCTATAGAACGCCAAGATCACCTGCATACAAAAAACCTGTTACAAGGAAGTAGAGAGAAGAAGAGGCCAAGGGTTTGACTCAGAATATGAAGAAGAAAATATACTCAATAATGAATGAATAATAGTGTACAATGGATCATCCATATAAAGGAGATCAAAGGCCTTGAAAAGGAAAACCTAAAAAGCAGAAGTGCATGTAATAATTAGTTAAACTATTACAAGACTAATGCATGAAAAAAACAACTGATGCATAACTAGTGCATGAGTCAACTAAAGCAAACTGATGCATAACTAGTGCATGAGTTGACTAAAGCAAAGAGTTGATATCTTAAGAAGGGAGTAAAATATTAATAAAATTAATAATTTACTCTAACACCCCCCCTTAAGATGAGCAATGATGCAGCTACAAACAATGCAAGAAGAAAGCAAAGGAAACTACAATGCTGAAAGCAGAAATGGATCCCAGCAACATGGCCTAATGAGGTACCCAGCACAAAAGAGAGTCTCTGAAAAGAGGAGAAATAGAGAAAACCACATGGGAAAAACTCTACTCCAAAAGGAGACCAAGAATGTTCCAGAAAATAGGAACAAAGAAAGAGCATGAAGCATCTCTGAAGCATGAAGCTGCAAACACTGTCAGAAGTAACTGCTGGAACCCCCACTGAAATAGTGCATGACCAAGTAGAGAAGACAAAGTCTGAAGAGATGATCAATCAAAGAGGTGACCTCCAAAAGTAGGAATGAACGAGTGTCTATATAGTAGATGAACCATCTCACCAAAATGCATAGGTTCCTAGCCACTGCATCCGCCTAGTACATAGGAACAAAAACTGAATACGTAGATCACTCAACCAAACCAAGGAAGCAATAGAGCCAATAGGTGAAACCACCCCATAATGCTAAACATGGAGAGGGGTGACAGGAACACTGAAATGCAATGCCAGAAACATCTGCAAGAAGAAGAATCAGGAACACCAACAGTGCAACAAAAGTACAAGCATAGGATAAAGGGCGGTGTCACACACACACAGCATGGGCTAATGTCATGGAAGAAACATTCACTTGATAAAGGTGGATGAGCACAAAAGGCAAAACATCATAACTCCCCATGGCACTTTATAACTGAGTGCGAGTACAAATAAGCACAAGGTGCTCAAAATCCTAGATATGCAGAAGTAGACACTATCTTAGTGCATTTATAGAAACAAAAATGCTATATAAGAGAAGCATACAATGCTCAGAAGAGGATCAAAGGAGTCTGAACCAAAAGAACAACCTAAGATGAATCATCCCTTAAAGGGAAGAGATCCCAGGACCTGAAACAACCAAGATATCCACTAGACTGCAAAAAAGAAAAAATTTGAAGAAAATAAACCTAGAGAAAAATTTGGAAAAATAAATCATAGCACTAAAAATCTCTCTGGACAAGCTTTCCAATGATATATCACTTTCCAAAAATGGAGTCTAGATGTGCAAGATAGAGCTCCCGGAGTGCAAACCTGAAGATCTAGCGTTGACAGCGAAAAACACCATCAGGAAAATAAAACTAGAAAATATAACCTCCAAATATGAAAAGATCTCAGAATTAGCTTTTCGACGATATCTCGTTTGCCAAATTTTGACACCGTATGCTCAAGATATGAGCTAAAAACCAACAATTGCACTGGAGGGCCCAAATAAGGTGTCTGCAAGGATCCGAGGATGGGTGACGTTAGCAAAAGGACACAAAACCCCATAAAACTATCAGATCTAATAAAAGATTAGAAAGAGCTTTCCAACAATATCTCGTTTGCTGAAAATAGAGTCCAGATGCAAGAGAAATGGATCCCAGAATGCAGGAGGTTTGAAAATGCCACGATCACAGAGAACATCTAACTTTGACAAAAAAAAGAGCATCAAAATGGAAAAATCACAAAACTATACCAGCAAATTTAGATCAGGCTCAGAACCAGCTTTTTGATAATATATCGCACGCCCAATTATGATCTCATATGCTCGAGATATCGCAAAAAAATGCCCAATGACCCCTAAAACAGAGCCCTTTTGTTTTAAAAAAAATCATGCAAATTAAAAAAATTTGCATGCACTGACATCATGCTGACATTAGCGAGGGCCTGGGGGCAAAAAACATGGGCCCCTAGTCACATGGGTGACCAGGGGCTGGTGCTAGGGGCCAAGTGGCAGATTGGGGGCCGGCGGAGCGGCGGTGGCGGGCGCTGGCGGAGGCTCCGGAGGGCGGTGCTGCAGAGGAGGCGGAGGGGCCGCGGGCGGGCGGCAGGTGGCGGTGGAGCGGGGTTCAAATGTGAACAAGCTGTAGTAGATTAGGTTTTGATACCATGTAGGATTTAAGCAATACAAATCTACAGAATGCCAAGATCACCTACATACAAAAAACCTGTTACAAGGAAGTAGAGAGAAGAAGAGGCCAAGGGTTTGACTCAGAATATGAAGAAGAAAATATCCTCAATAATGAATGAATAATAGTGTACAATGGATCATCCATATAAAGGAGATCAAAGGCCTTGAAAAGGCAAACCTAAAAAGTAGAAGTGCATGTAATAATCAGTTAAACTATTACAAGACTAATGCATGCAAAAAACAACTGATGCATAACTAGTGCATGAGTCAACTAAAGCAAACTGATGCATAACTAGTGCATGAGTTGACTAAAGAAAAGAGTTGATATCTTAAGAAAGGAGTAAAATATTAATAAAATTAATAATTTACTCTAACAAAAAATGATCCTCCGGTTGTACTTTTTCTGTCATCTATATTTCTAGCCCAATCTACGTTGGTGTAGACTCTTAGTTCAAACTTGCCTTCCTTAGGATACCATAATCCATAATCCTCTATTTTCTTCAGGTATCTCAAGATTATATTTGTAGAAACCATGTGTGATTCCTTAGGATTGGTAGAAAATCTAGCAACAATCCCCATTGCATGTGCAATGTTTGGTCTACTGTGTACTACATACATTAGTTTACCAATCATAGATTGGTACAATGTTTGGTTTACCTCTGTAGATTCATCATATTTAGTTAGTTTGCAGCCTGTGACCATCTGTGTTTCAACTAGTTTAGCATCTTCCATGCCAAATGTTCTCAATACTTCCTTTATGTACTTTGATCGGGTGATGAATATTTCATCATTTTGCTGAATAACCTGCAAGCCTAGAAAGACCTTAATCTCTCAAAACATAGAAATTTCAAATTCTTTTCTCATCTCATCAGAAAATGATTTATAGATATGATCTTGTCCTCCAAAAATTATATCATCCACAAATATTTCAGCAATCAAAATAGTGTCATCAGACTCTCCTTTCATATACAAATTATTGTTTTCACTAGTTCTAACAAAACCAATACTATAAAATAAGTATATAGCCTTTCATACCAGACTGTAGGTGCTTGCTTTAATAAATATAAAGCTTTGTGTAGTCTACATACCATGTCTTTCTTATCTAGATCAATAAACCCTTGTGGTTGTTCTATGTAGACCTCCTCTTCTAGTATCCCATTCAGAAAAGCAGACTTAATATCCATTTGATGGATTTTAAATTTCTTATGTGCTGCATATGTAAGTAACATGTGGACTCCCTCTAGTCTAGCAATAGGTGAAAAAGTTTCACCATAATCTATACCTTCCTCCTATGCATATCCCTTGCATACAAGTCTAGCTTTGTTCCTTGTAACCTCTCCATTCTCATTCAACTTATTCCTGAAAATCCATTTAGTACCGATAACATTCTTATCTTTTGGT
Source organism: Chamaecyparis obtusa (assembly GCA_027943335.1). Taxonomy (NCBI): domain Eukaryota; kingdom Viridiplantae; phylum Streptophyta; class Pinopsida; order Cupressales; family Cupressaceae; genus Chamaecyparis; species Chamaecyparis obtusa. The sequence continues at coordinate 1,495,030 of BSBK01002308.1, read as the reverse complement.
CTAGGTACTAAAGTCCATGTCTTGTTTTTCTTGATTTGTTCTATCTCTTCATTCATTGCATTTATCCATTCATCATTCTCCAGTGAAACCTTAACATTTTTTGGTTTAAACTCACAAACTAAGCATGTTCCTTATCTTAACTTTTTTCTTGTCAGCATGCCAGCTTGCTTGTCTCCAATGATTTGGTTCTTAGGATGATGTCTTCTGACAAATCTTGTTAGTACTTGATCTCTTCTTTGTTGTTCATCCTGTTTAGGTTCATTTCCTTGCTTGGTAGCTCCTTCCTGATCCTCGATTTCCCTTTGTTGTTCCTCGGTGTTGTTTTCCTGATGCTTGATCGACTCAGCCCGTGGCTTCGATAGGTACTCTAGAGGTTCAATGTAAGTGAATCTACCATAGTCTTTCGGCTCCCTAGTACTTTCTTCACCATTTTTATCATCAAATTCATCAACTCTGACATTGGAACTTTCAATCATCTTATTAGTAACTTTATTCAGACACTTGTAAGCTTTTCTTTTAGTGGAATATCCAAGAAATATCCCTTCATCCCCTTTAGAGTCAAACTTTCCATTTCTATCATCTTTCAGAATAAAACATTTGCTACCAAATTTTTTGAAGTAACTTACAGTCGGTTTGTGACCAAACCATAACTCATAGGGTGTTTTGTTAGTGTCCTTCTTCAATTGTACTTGGTTTAGAACATATACAGTTGTGCTAACTACCTCTCTCTAGTATGTCTGAGCAACATTATTTTGTAACATCAATGTGCGCGCAATCAACAATTGATCTATTCCTCCTTTCAACAATCCCATTCTGCTAAGGTGTTCTCGGGGCAGAAACCTATCTTTTTATACCATGCTCATTGTAATAGTTAGTAAATTCATTAGAAATAAATTCACCACCTCTGTCAGATCTCAAGCATTTCAGTTCTTTGTCAGTTTCTTTCTCTACTTTTTCTTTGTACCATTTAAACATCTTAAATGCCTTAGATTTCTCTTTTATAAACATTACAGTCATCAATCTAGTGTAATCATCAACAAACATAATGAAATATCTATCTCCATAGTAACTTTGAGTTCTCATGGGACCACATAGGTCAGTGTGAACTAACTCCAAGATTTTATTTGTTGAATAGTCTTTACTCTTAAAACTGGATTTTGTCATCTTACCTTTCTGACATTGATGACACATAACATGATTCGACTTTGTTAGGCTAGGCATACCTCTAACCTTTTTCTTTCTACTGATCTTAATCATGTTATCAAAGTTTACATGAGACAACCTTTTATGCCATAGCCATGCATCCTCATTTTTCATCATTAAACAGGAAGACTCAACATTATCAAGATAAAACAAGTTACCTTTGGATTGTGCTCATGTTCCAACAAGTTTTCCTCCATCATCAAATATCTTTACCTTCTTGCTCTCAAAAGCTACTCGGTGACCTGAGTTGTTAAGCTGTGCCACACTTAGCAAATTGTAATTTAGTCCTTCTACCTAATAAGCATTATCACATTTGATTTTATCATTTATCAATAAAGATCATTTTCCTCTAACCATACGTGGTGTATCATTACCCATTTTTACTGATCCTCCATTATATTGCTCAAGATGATCAAACTTTTCTTCATCACCAGTCATGTGATGTGTACAACCACTGTCAATGATCCATGTATCATTTTTATTAACTTTAGAAATGAGTGCTATCTCTACATACCTTTCTTATTCCTTAGAATCATCCTTCATCACAACAAATACTACTTTGACATCATCATCTGTGTCAGAATCAGTATCATTATCTTCATCAATGTAACATACTTTTTTGCCTTTATCATTGTTGTCTCGATTATCCCTGTTGTAGTGTCGGTAACTTTTGTTGTTTCTCCTCCCATAGCTTCCTTCACCAGATCTATATATTTTTTCTATCATCTTGTTTCCTATTTGGGCATCTAGCAGCAATGTGACCAACTTCTTTGCAGTTCAAACATGCTAAAGGTAATTTACCCCTATATATACCTTTACCTTTAGGTAACCTTCAGGCCATAAGAGCTTCAAGTTCATCAAGCTCATCATCAGTGTTACTGTCATTATCATCCTTATTATTTCTACTGCTAGACTTACCTATCTTCAGAGAAGTCATGAAATTAGACTCAACAGCTGATATAATACTATTATCAAAATTGTTTAAATCAAAAGTTGTTAGCTTACCAATCAGACTATCAAGAGTAAGAGTGTTGCCAGGTGCAAACCTCATTTCATGTATAGTTGATATTCTGATTGCATAAGCATGCAACAAGGTCCTTAGAATTTTTCTTACCACTATATCTTCATCAATGACACCACCAGATCCTCTGATAGCATTGACTACCTCCTTTATTCAGTTTGTATACTGCACAATATTTTCTCCTTCTTTCATTTTCATATCGTCAAACCTGCCTCTTAGGCTTTCAACTCGGGCTCTTTTGACATTAACATCACCACCATAAACTCGAGCAAGTTTGTCCCACATTTCCTTTGAGGTAAGGCAATCCTTGACATCTTCAAATTCAGCATCTGATAGAGCAACAACAATCTCCATCATAGTAATATTATGCTCATGTCTATCTTTCAATTGATCAAGAGTCAAAGGTCCTGTAGGCGGTGCTAAGTAGCCATTATCCAATAGGTAGAGGGAAGAATTCCCAATTCTAGATATATGAAGTCTCATTCGGGTTTTCCATATTGTAAAGTTGTCCTTGTTCAACTTTGGCACCTCCCTCTTATACATTTTGTGATCTTTCAGCTGAAGTCCTTAAAACTCTGTTCCAAGCAACCAATATGCTCTGATACCAATTGTTAGAATAACTGAGAGGGGGGGTGAATCAATAAATCAGTTATCCTATAGTCCCAATTACAAAATGTATCACTTAAAACAAATTCAGCAAATATCTGCAGCTCAGTAACATAGAATACTAAACTGTCTATGCCTTTACCGATTACCAGTTAACTACTCACTATGATTACCGACCAAATCAAATATGCAATATGTAAAGTATGATAACCAAACATTCATCACAGAAATACATAACACAATGATTTAACATGGAAACCATGTAAAGGGAAAAACCACCTGGGACTGGTAACCCAAAATATTTTCACTCTTCTGAAGTGAGCTCGGTGAAGAGCCAACCTTGTTAAAAGTTACAAAATACACTATAAGGTGTGACCTTGTTAGAGGATTTAAGACTAACAGTTGTCATCCAGCCAACATTCACTATGGGGTTGATAGGATAACAATGTACATTCTATGAATGACATATGGCAATCACAAGATGGTTAAGTCCAATTGGTTAAGAGATTTTTTTATTACAATGGTTAAACTGAAACAGTAGGTGATCTGATTACAATAAAACTTGATTTTGCAGATGTTCAGATCTATTCTAAGCCCATAAAAATCTTCTGATCAATATTTCAATTCAGTTCATCAATATTCAATAACTTACTGTCCCTCGGTAAAAACTCTCTGATGCTCGGTACTATTTTACAGTTCAGTTCTTCTTCAACCAGTCTAATCAAGCATGCATGAAGTTGTGTTCACGTGATATCTCTGCAGTTTCCTTCTTCTGACATAGTTTCAACAATGAAACCAATGTCTCTTATATAGACAAGTAAACCATTTTCTTTTCATCCATTAGATTTTGCCGCTTAATCTCCTTTGTTGATTTTGCCGCTTAAACCTTCCTCGACAGATGTGTTAATGACTCGTTTCAATTCCATACTTTAGATCTTCTTCAAATTTTGTTAGCCGTTGATCTCATAACAAATTTTATCTTCAACCTCAAAATCATACACATTCTAGCTCATCAATTTATGTCGGCTAAACTAAACATTTAGTTCTTTCATTCATACTCGGTTAACGAAGAAATGTGTCAGTGAACACAAGCTCGATTAATACTGTTGCTTGGTATACACTACACTAGCTTGGTGTATATTGAAGTGCTTCATTTACCGACCACACTACTTTGTTAAGTTGTACTTCCAACTTCATAGAAGATTACTGTAACATAATCAAGTCAACAATATGAAGTCATAGACTCATCAATAAGTTACCAAGAGTATTCCTTATCCTCATCTGTCATATCCATCTTCCTCTATGTAGATATCTCAGTTCTTCATCTTTTCTCCTCTTTACAGATGTTTAGATGTTTGCAACTATTATGTTAAGTATTGTCAAAACTAGTTGACATCAATGACAAAAAAATAATTGATTTAATTATCTTACATATCATTTCAGTACTCGGTGATCTCTAATCACTGATCTTCAATTCAATTAGGTATTCAATCAGTTGTAGTTCATCAAAGGGTTCTTTAAGATTATAGGAAAATAGGATAGGAGGAGTTCGTTGGATAATTTTACCACCAAGCCCTAATTGAGCATGTCTTATGTGTTTGATTACAATTCACTGCAAATTAGTGTACAAAAACCAATAGGGAGTGGTTAGTATCATTTTGATGGTGGATTAGGTGTTCTTGGGTGTAGATAGACCATGCAATGAAGGATCTTGGTTGTTCTTTAGTAGCTGAGAGTGATTATTTGCAAGTAGCAATACCCATTGTGGGATTCAAGACCCCTATGAGATCACCATAAGGTATTTAAAGTGATGATCCCATGGAGGGTCCTAAGACACTAGTAGTGAAATGGTCCCATGAAACATAAGTACATTTTACTAGTTAATTCCACATTTTAAAGTATCACAATACAAGCCATGAAACATAAGGAAATTCTACTAGTTAATTCTACATTTAGAATATCACAATACAAGCAGATTCCTCATACCTTATTATTATCTTGTACATAAGCAATTAATTACTTAGCATCTCCTTTTGGAAAAATGATTTATGGTCCTCTTCCCTAACTTTCCCAAAATACCATGAGCTGAAGACTTACAAAAACATTTATTGAATAGGGTTTCCACAAAGGCTAGGGAACAAAGAAGGGAAAGGTGAGGTCGAGGCAGGGTGGAAAAAATGGAGGAAGAGGAAGATATTGAGGAGGTAGCGGATAGGGTAGGGTTTGATGATACAAATGAGCTCCTCACAGGAACTAGGATTGTGGGTGTAGAGTGCAATTGGACGTGGGTGCTAGCAGTGATCACTCTGAGGTTGCAAAAGCTTCTAGAGTTTCTCCTGTCTGAGCAAAGTTGTGTGGTGGTGAGGGCTCAATCTCGTTCTTACAAGGGCTCATGGGAAAATGAGAAAACAATACTTTTTTTAATAAGCAATGCCCATGTGAGTCAAAATTTTGACGTTCTCATCTATTGTCACCATTCTAACGAACATTGGTAATATTTAAAAAAAATCAAAATTCCCTTTGTAAAATCCAATGGAGCAAAAGAAATACCATAGCCATTAGAAATGGTCATCAAAAATTTTCCCCAAATGTATTAGTGTCCATATAATGGAAAGGAATAACAAGTACACCATCTCATAAATGAAAACACATACACAAATGATACCACAAGGTAAACACAATAACCAAAAATGCATTACACAAGTCACAGGGTATGTAATAATAAACCAAGATACAAAGTACAAGTACAATATATGAAAGATAAGAGAAAGTATCGAGAAAGAAAAAGAAGAAGGTAACAAAAACAAGCATCATCCAACATCATGAACGTCAAAATCTCAATGGTAATAGAATCACTACCACTTGATCAAGTGAAACCAAAAAGTTCACTCCCACTGTGCTGAGGAGATAACAACAGACTCCACTCAGATATCAAACACCAAAATCAACCATAATACAAACTTAGCAAGGGATCTTGAAAGATCTCTATCTTAAAAAAGGTACAAAACCAACTGCAAAGATAATACAAACTCAATCAGAGGCAACCAACACATGTAGGAAACCTAAGATGCATATGGGGAAGTGTCATCACATAAGTCAACTCTAGAGTTATCCTGGTAGTCTCTCTAGACCCCGATGCCCTAGTGACTCTATGAAGTATTAGTAATCCTTTCATAAAGACAATGTACCAACTATTCTATATCCAAGTCTATGTAGGCAATAAGTATAATCTCACACTCCATCCTAGCCTGTACTAGCACTCAAGGCATGGGTGAGGAACACATACATCTTATTAATTCATTTTAAAACTCTCAATGTATTAAGTTATCACTTTATTAAGCCACTTGCAATAAGTTATCCTAGTAGTCGCTCCTCATTTATACACTCATATGACCTACCCTAATCTCATAAGTCTTAAATAAATATCATAAATCTCATAGAAATATAATGATTAACTACCAGTTCCATAGATGCTAATAGAAAAACACACTGGTCCTCAAACCAAACATCACAAAATCCATACTGGTCCTAAAATCATAAAATCATAAAAACATACTCTCAAAGAGTTCACAAACTAATACGTTTAAAATGAGCAAAGGTTGGGTAAAAAGATTTAAACCATTATCACATTACAAACATTGTAAATATCTATGCCACAGTAAAAAGGTAAAACCCCAAGCCTTTGATAACAATTCCTAAAAGACAATTAAATGCTACTCATACTAACAATCAAACACAAAAAAAAACTCCAATAATAAATACATCAATATTAAATTCTCATCAAATAATATTTAATTATATATTATTATTATTATTATTTTTCTAAAAGAATTCTTGTGTATGATTTTTTTTAAAAATTTCTTTCCCTAAAAATAGAATTTCTAAATATAGATTACCGTTGCATGTAAATTTCAAATTTTTTATTATTATTTAATTTTCTCTCTTTTATTTTTGTTTAAATTATTATGTTTTCTAAAAATAGAATTTCTAAATATAGATTACTACTACATGCAAATAATATATTTTTCTAAAATAACATGCAAGTGAATATATCTTTCCTAAATAACATGCAATTGAATGTATCTTCCTTAAATAACATGCAATTGAATATACCTTTGTTAAATAACATACAACTGAATATATCTTCATTAAATAACATGCAACTAGATATATCTTTCTTAAGTAACATGCAACTGAATATATCTTCCTTAAATTACATGCAATTGAATATATCTTTCTTAAATAACATGCAATTGAATATATCTTTCCTAAATAACATACAATTGAATATATCTTTCCTAAATAACATGCAACTAAATATATCTTCCTTAAATAACATGCAACTGAATATATCATCCTTAAATAACATGCAAATCTATATTATTTACATGCACATATCTATATTTCTATTTCAAAAGCATGCATTTTCTCTAAAAATGAACTCTTTCAAAACCCTCAAAACCATGGAAGACCATAATTGACAACAAATCAAAGCAAAGCTTTTAAAGAAACACATCTTTCTAACAAACACTCATAATTTACACAAGATCTAATCAAACACGAAGAAGACAATGATTTCAATGGAAAACTTTTAAGGATTTAAAAACCCTACCTTAATACACAATGATGAATTGAAAATCAATTCCAAATCTTGAAAACCTAAAGTTTTGAAAACGCTAAAACTTTAATCCTCCAAAAATTTGCCATGAGAGAATTCTTCAAAACCCTGATTGAATCATTCTCAAATGGCCTCCAAGCTCTCTAATATAGAAATTCAAAACCTTGAGTTAATAGAATGCAACTCCAAAATAACAAAATAGAACTCAACTATTAAAAATAATAAAGTTGTTAACTCCAAGTCATAGAAATAAGAACTCAACTACGACCTCGTTTTTATCAACTTTAATTTATTACAAAAATTATTTATTTAATTTCCTCAACTTTAAGTCACTTTAAGTCAACTTGATTTTAAAAGGTTAAGTTTTACTTTTATAATAAAATTCTTTTTAAGTTGCATTATTTAGTTTGATTAATTTAAAATATGCAGCTCAACTAATAACCACTTAACTCAAATTGCACATTTAAAATTATTTTTCATTTAATAATTATTAAATTTCTCAATTAATTAATTTTGACTTTGCAATTAAATTATTTATTAGACATAGGTAATTAATTAATTCTCATTAATTAATTAACCTTATATTTAATATTTTATTGTATCATAATGTGTAATTATTTAATCTCATTTAATTAATCTTAATTAATTTCTCAATCTATTTTAACACCAAAACTACATCAAACTACATGACATGCAACCATGACGCAAAACTAATTAAATGAAAATGCAACAATCAAGCCTAAAGGAAGGGCTCACAAATTTACGTCACCTCGACGAATCCATATAGGTAGAAAATTAGATACTTGTCCACTATTTCAGTAAAATTAATGGCTTAGGTTGGGATTGGACCTATATGTTATCTTCTCTCTCTTACCATTGCAATATTGCGATAGGGCACTCTCATCCTAACAATTCAAGGAAGTCGATGACTCGTACCTAAAATCCTACATAAAAGAAGAGCATGTACATACATGTATAAACATATAACAGACAAAGGTGGGGATTGACTGATCGTGTGGCTCTCACAAGCAAGTAACTACGACTCTATCCCTTAACCATATCAGACACATCAAACATAATTATAAAACATACATACCAATCATACACATGCAAGTATGGGGTCAGTAAAACCATAAACATAAATAGCATCAAATTTATTTGAGGATCTAATACACACATGAAAAGTGACTTAAAAGAGTCTGACCATTAAACTTAAAAAAAAACTATGGGAGGGGTATTATACACACACACATACTATAACTCTTCACAAAAAGAAAAATATATTCCAATCTGTTGATCCCTAAGTTTTGTTGTCCATTAGTGTCTAGCACTTAGTCATTTTCTAGGCAATGTTGGTCGATCATCACTACGACCGAGCCATCTTGTAAAGGCCGAGTTATGTTTTAGACTTGTATTTTGTATAGTTACCGAGCAGTAGTTACTGCCAAGCAAGTCAAAGGTCACTGAGTACTTTAGTAGTCGCCAAGCATTTTATGTCGAGTTGTATAGAAGAGTCAGTGTTGAGAACCAGTATATGAAGAACACTATATGTCGAGCGTCAAAGACTTCATATGCCGAGCAAGTCAGTTTTGACATATGTGTTTGTAATGGCACAAACACTTAGGTAAACCATTTTGGCTGACATCTATATAATATTTAATGTTTTTTGAGGGAATCAAGGAGTTGATTACACTTTGTATTTCTAATCACTAATCCCTATGTAAGCCATGTAACCTATCAGAAAAATGGAATGCTTAAGCGGCATAAGTAGAGAATCTAGATTGTTGATCTTGATCTAGGAGGTTGATTTTATGTCTATATAAGATGAGATCTTAACCCTAAAATGATGTATATGTATGGATGTAATGAAGGAGATCTCATAAACACAGAATAGAGAAGTATTTTGATATAGGCAGAGATCAATCAGAGTGACCGAGAAAAGCAGTGAAGGGTAGAATAGAGCTATATTTGATTGAGGAGATCAAACAAGTATTGGAAGGAGAAGATATTTTATCAGCCTCATAGTGAAAACTGAAGGTCAGATACTGATACATTTTAGCAGGTGAATCAAGGTAAATCTCTTAACAGAGTGGTCCTCACAGGCCTATGTAAATCTCTTAAATGAGTGCTTACTTTTTTATAAGTTTTAAATCCTTTAGCCAAGGTAGATTGTATAAGTCTGCAAGCTCTTAATAGGGTAGATCCCTCACAGGTTAGATCATCAGTAAATGATCAAATTTTTTAGTCCTAATAGGCAAACTTTAATAATGCAGTAGTGAAGATTTGTGGGTGTCATCCACACCCCAGTTTTACCTTTCAAGGGTTTCTGGGTAACCAAATATTTGTGTTATGTGTTTCATTTCATGCATGAAGTTAGATTGTTAGATCTATTTTAGTATTGAGATTCATGTTTGATGAGCCTAGTTTATGGATTGTTTTGTTTATGATTTTTTGGTTTAGACCTAAGTATCTCATGGGTTTTCATAAACAATATGCAGACTTTCTATGTTTCTATGCTATGACTATGTGTGTATTTGGTGCTTTTAAGACTAAAGAAATATGCTGAATATATATATAAATTAAGTGGATATTATGATGAAATTTGGTATTTATTTCTTCTCTACATTAATGGGTAATATTCCTGTAGCCATGTGATGAGGATACGCTAAAATATGAAAGCTCATTATGGATCTTTATCTTGGATTTGTGTTGCAAGTTTTGGTGCACTAACCTCTTGTAGGGAAGGATTAAGTCAACAGGTAATGAAGACTCAGCATTGAAGTGGCTTCATCAAGTCGGGTAACTATTTTCAGGTTTCATTATGGTTCCACTACTTCCAATCAGTAGCAGTTGCCATTGTAGACCGGGTCAATTCAATTACTAGGAGTTTTAGAGGGAATCCAGAGCTTGAGCCTTCCTATATTCTTGTAGATTTGAATGCGGCTTATTCCTGCGTAAATGATGTTGTTTCTTTTGTAACTGAAAGTTGTTATCCCCATGTAATGGAGGATCCTAGTTCTTAGGAGTTCTATTTTTCAAGTTGTTCTTAAATAAACTAGAATTTGTGATTCCGAGTTAGTTAGATGTTTAGGGAATCTATTTTGTAATCCAGTAAAGAAGTGAATACACTTTGACATTCCATCTTGTACTTATGTTGATGTTTACATGAATGAATAGATGATATCTTTTGATTCCAGTCTTTGAGTTTTAAATCCATTCACTCTTCTATGGGGCCCATGTGGAAGGTGAACTCTATTCATGCTTAAGTAGGATCTAGTCTCAAGTTTCTTTGAAGTTGTTTAACACTGTTGCTCCTGCAGCCATTGGTAGCAGAACCATTGACTATTTTCTGCAACATAGATTTACTATTGAAACATTGTTAGTTTACTGTTGAAGCATTCCCTTAAGTCTAAGTTAAGCTGATGTTTCAATTCTTATCATAGATTTCCTGTAGCAATTCCTTTGCTTTAGTAAAGATGGCTTTTGAGATGAACTAGAGCATATACTTTGCAATCACCATTTCAAGTTTACACTCCCAGATTGATAAATCTAAATGAACTTCAACATGATATTCTAAGTAGATACTTGATGCTATTAGCCATATAATCATTGTGAAAGGATGTCCAATCCTTGAAGTTACTAAGGTATTATACTGACTAACCATTTTTGGCACCGTTGCTGGGGATGGTGTTAATTTAGTTCAACCCTGAAGTCATTAAGTTAGTTTACATTCAACATTATTTTGCATGCATAGATGTAGGGACCATCTTGGAAGATTTCTTCCCCGCATTATCCAAGAAGCACCATTTGAGGTTTTTAACCCAGAACCTAAGGAACCCCAAGTCGAGAACATACAAGAAGAAGAACCATTTGAGAATGTATTTGCAGATGCATATGAACAATTTCCTTCACCTTCAACCTCTAAAGAATCATACCATTTGAATGATCTATTTGCTGACCCAAAATATCAGGATAACCCGCTTGCTCTTATCATCTACCAATCGCCACCACAAGGTCCTCCAAGAATGGCCCAGCCTACCTTCCCTTTTCCTATTCCTAATCAACAAGTTAACCAAAATTTGAAGAACATACCTACTGCTGCATTACCTAGATTATATGGCCTCATCACAGAGGACCCTGAGACATTCCTCTTTGAATTTGACATCCTTTGCAGGAGCTATGACTACACAACTAACGCCCACAAGCTAAAGTTGTTTCCCTCTACTTTAAAGGAAGCTGCTTTAAGATGGTTCATAAGCTTGGGTGCTAACACTGTAGCAGATTGGCCTGCAATGAGGAATCTGTTCCTTTCAAAGTATAAAGAGTATTGTAGGGGAAGAGACTTAAAAGGGGATGACATTTTTAAAATGTCCTATAAAAAAGATGAAGCCTTGGAAGATTATGTCTCCAGGTTCATGTTCAACTTGCAATGCAATACACAACACCAACTGAATGAGGAATCCCAAAAGAATCTTTTTCTGAAAGTTGTGAATGATGGGAGCATTAAGGCCCTTGACCTCATGGCAAGAGGAGACATTACTCAAAAAACCTAGGCTGACGTAAAGAATATATGTTTGAATTATTCTAGAGCTACCGTCAAGAAAGGAAGAGGACTAAGAGACTTACCTCATAAGTCTAATGGTGTGGGGGTGTCTAAAGTAGACCTCTCAAACCTATTGTCATACTTCAAGAAAGACATCATTAATGATGTTTCTATGCAGCTAGACACCATGTAGGCGAGAAGAAAGAAGGATGAAGCTGATGTCATGCTAGCAAAGTATTGTCCGCATTGTAGGGAGAAGAAAAAGAATTGTTGGTGCAAGTCTATTGCAAGCCTGGAGTCACAAACTATGCCTACTGAGTTTAAAGCCATCAACAAAAATGGAGAGGTGCTCTACATTGCCCAATAAAGGCCATGGGCCTAGAGACTAGGTATGCCCCAAGAGCCTCTCCAAAATTTTAATAGTAACAGTCAATGGCAAAATCAATAACATAGTAGTTTTAGTGGGTATAATAATTAGCAACAACCTCAACAAGGTTGGCAACAACATCAATAAGGCTGGCAATAGCCTCAGCAAGGTTGGCAACAACCTCAACAAGGTTGGTAGTAACCTCAAAAAGGCTGGCAACAGCCTCACCAAGGTTGGCAACAACCTCAGCAGGGCTGGCAGCAATCCCAGTAGGGGTGGAAACAACCACATAATTGGATGAACCAATCAAATCAGCAAGCTTTGATGTCACCACCTCAGTAGCAGGCTCTAATGCCTCCTCCTGCAGCCAACACTACTCCCCCTAAATAGACTCAACTGCTTGCTCAGCCTACCCCTAATCCCAACAATGCTAAACCAGTAGCACAACAATAGAGCTATGCCATTTCCTTGAATGATATTCATTTAAGGTCAGGAACAACCCTTGCCTCTCCTCAGCAACCAATCATAACAGAAGTTGAGGATGCCTCAGTCGAGAAAACAAATGTGCCAACTACTTGTGCCTCTCCTATAGCTAAAGAGCCCCCATTTCCTCATAGGTTGGAAGCGCAAGCTCAACCTATGTAAAACCAAGCAGTGATAGACTTACTTAATCAACTAAAGCAGATGCCAGTAAAAATACAATTGCTAGATGCCATAAAGGAAGTTCTTGCTTATACCAAAGCCATCAAGGAGGCCTGCATGAAACAACTAGGGAGGAAGAAAAAGGATCCTAAAACCATACATGTCTTAGGACAGTTATCTGACCTAATGTTGGAAAAGATGACTGTACCCAAGTATTCTGACCCTGGGAGCCCTATGGTTATAGTCAACATTCAAGGAATACAAGTCCAAAATGATCTAGTTGATTTAGGTGCCTCCATAAATGTCATGAAAAAGGAGGTAATGTCTCAATTGCATATCATCAACCTCAGGGAGACACCAACTATACTTCAGCTTGTTGATAGTTCTACCATCACACCTGATGGGATGGTAGAGGATGTCATTGTCACATTGAACTCTTGGGAATATCCAGTCGACTTTGTTTTCCTTTTCCCAAAAGCCAACATGGGTGGATATCCAATAATTCTAGGGTGGCCATGGTTGGCTACTATAGATGCCTATATAGCTTTTCAGTCAGAGAAGATTGACAATATCCAATGGTGTCAACACTAAGAACCTAACTTTGTATTCCCCTGCTCAACCCATGTTGCAAGATGATCAAATAGTTTGGCCAGATTTGGGTGATGCTGATCTAGAGGTCAATTCCATCCGCCAGCTTATGATGATATCCTGGGAACCATTTTTAGCCTCTAAGGGAGAAGATGAGATAATTTCCTCCATTATCCTAAACGAATATGGGATACAGTCTCAGTTATGTTCCCAAACAAATTGTATTTTAGAAACTCTGTTATCACCTCCAAATGCACCTTAGTATTCAGAAACATCACAATTCCTCCACTCATTATTACCTCATGAGATGGACTCTCTTCCCATGGCTCAACTATCAATGGTAGAAAAATTCATCAAGCTGGAAGTTGGTCCAGGACGTGAATTGAATCTAAGTAGTGCTTTATCACTTCCACAACAAAAAATTGTCTTGAAGCTACTACAGGAGCATTAACAAGCTTTTGCTTGGGACTATACAGACATGAAAGGCCTAGATCCTAAACTCTACACTCATAGGATCTACATCAAACCTGGATGCAAGCCTCTCTGATAGCCTCAAAGGAGGGTCAATCCAGCTTTAAGGGCTATATTTAAGAATGAATTGCAAAAGTTGTTAAACGTTGGTTTCATCTACCCCATTTTCGATTGCCAGTGGGTCTCACCTCTAGTTATAGTACCCAAGAAAGGAGGGAAGTGGAGAGTTTGTGTTGACTATAGGGAGCTTAATTCAACCACTAAGAAGGACCACTTTCCATTTCCATTCATTGACCAAGTCCTTGATAACCTGGCAGGCAAGAAATACTTCTCTTTCTTGGATGGTTTTTGTGGTTACAATCAGATACAAAGAGCTCCTGAGGACCAGGAGAAGACAACTTTCACATGTCCATGGGGGATATTTTCCTATTCACTCTTACCTTTTGGCTTATGCAATGCTCTAACCACTTTCCAAAGAGCTATGATAAGTATTTTTTCTGATATATCTACTGATTGCATGGAGATTTACATGGATGATTTTACAACCTATGGAAACACCTTTGATGAAGCTTAAGCAAATTTGGAAAAAGTTCTCAAGAGATGCCGAGACTACAACCTTTCTCTCAACAATGAGAAATGCTTTATGATGATGGAGGAGGGGGTTGTACTAGGCCATTTCATTTCCTCCAAAGGCATTCAAGTGGACCCCGCCAAGATTGAAGTAATCAATACATTACCCACACCAGCAAAACAAAAGGATGTGTAGAGTTTTCTTGGACATGCCGAGTATTATAGAAGATTCATAAATGATTTCAGTAAGCTTGCATAACCTCTATATAATTTGTTGAAAAAGGATGCTGAGTTCGCTTGGGACTCTGAGTGTACCATGTCTTTTCTGCAGCTTAAGGAAGTTCTCACCACAACTCTGGTTTTGAGAGGACCTAATTGGGAATTGCCTTTTCACATTCATACAGATGCATCAGATTATGCTATAGGTTCCGTACTTGGTCAGAAGGTGGACTCAGTTGAACATGCCATTTATTTTATCAGTAAAAATTTGCAAGGTGCAGAGTACAACTACACGGTCACTGAGAAAGAACTTCTTGTAGTCATCTATGCCTTGAATAAATTCAGGCACTATATTACCAAATATGCAATATTTGTGCATACTAACCACTCTGTTATCAAGTACCTAATGAATAAGCCTGCAATATCTAGAAGACTGGCTCACTGGTTGCTCCTTATGCAGGAATTTGATATCACTATAATAGACAAGCATGGTAAGGCCAATGTGGTTGCTGACTTCCTTTCTCGGTTGCATGTTCCTGATGATCCTGTAGCCATTGATGACAGTTTTCCCAATGAACACTTTTTTCTGTTGTCTGCACATAATCCTTGGTATGCCGACATTGCTAGTTATCTCACCACTGGTAAGACTCCAACTCATTTCTCTGCTAAAGAAAGAAGGCTGTTAGCTGAGAAAAGTTTTAATTATTCTTGGATTTCTAGATTCATGTTTTATACCGGTCCTGATCAAGTAACACATAGATGCATAAGGGAAGATGAACCATATGATATCCTATGGGCATGTCATGACGAGCCCTGTGGTGGTCATTTTGCTGCCAAACGAACAACATTCAAGATCTTGACTACGAGATATTACTGGCCCAATTTACACAAAGATGTTGCTCAATATACCAAGAAGTGTGATAAATGCCAACGCATGGGATGACCCACTAAGATAGATGAGATGCCCTTGTAGCCACATGTAATTGTAGCACCATTTGATAAATGGGGGATTGAGTTTGTTAGTCTTATTGAGCCATCTTCGCAAGGTAAATCTTATATCCTTGTATGCACCGATTATGTTACCAAATGGGCTGAGGCCAAACCTATGAAGCACCCTAAGGATAAGAATGTTGCTAAGTTCCTCTATGATTTTATTTTCACAAGATTTGGTGTGCCTAGGGAGTTGCAATCTGATCAGGGTCCTTAATTTACTTCCAATTTGATAGCTGCTTTGATGGAAGAATATAAAATTCGGTATGGTAAATCCTCACCTTATCATCCCCAAGCTAATGGCCAAGTAGAGGTTACTAATAGGGAGATGGAATCCATTCTTACCAAGACTATAGCACTCCATAAGAAGGATTGGGCCACATGACTTCTTGAAGCTCTTTGGGCTTACAGGACTACCTGGAAATCTACAACAGGTTCACTCCATTTGAGCTTGTCTATGGTCGGTCAGCTATCATGCCTATAGAATTTGAACATAAGACATTAAGGACAACTCCTAACCTTGGACTGGATCTCACTTTAGCACAACACGAACAAATTATGAGTTTGAATGGACATGATGAATGGCGCAAATATGCCTTGCATAATATAGAGTTACTACAACAATAGAGAAAGCAATGGCATGACAAGTATATTAAGGATAAAGTCTTTTATATTGGTGATTGGGCGCTTCTTTATGACTCTCGGTATCAACTTCATCTAGGGAAGTTTCAAACTCATTGGTTAGGCTCGTATGAGATTGTTGCTATGTTTCCCAATGGAGCGGTCCAGCTTTCTACTGTTGATCCTGTTCGGTTACAATTGCTAGTCAATGGTCATAGGTTGAAATTGTATCACAAATCACAAAGTAAAGTCAAGTTCCTATAGCAGTTCTCCTCCATCGATGGTGATATATTTCCTACAGCCTCTAGAAATGAGCCTTTTTCTCAATTGCATTCTTCACTTTAAAAAACTTCTCGTTGCTCCCACAATAAAAGCTTTCTTCGTGAAAGTTCTTTCTCTACAATAAAATTTTGCTTCATTTCTTGTCTTTCACCCATCCATTTTCATAATTCTCCATCCATGGATAACAACAGCCGCTGCCCTCAGCAAAATTTTAGTTTTGTACACTATCCGAGGTATTTATTCCTTAATTTGATTTTCAAATTTTTAGCTATGCCTCGTCACATGCGCAAGTGTGGGACCACTCGCCTAATTAAGCTGGGGGGGGAGTTATATATCATTTTTTTTGTCTTACGTATTCATAAAATCTTTATGTTTTATTCTTTTGTCTTGTTTATACTTTACACTTCTTGTCATGATTTGACAATCTTTAGGAGTTGTGTACTATGTTATTATTTCACACATATCAAGTGAGGGTGACAAGTACGTGCTAAGTACGAAGTTTGTGGTTATATAATTATGAGTAGTTAGTGTGTGAGATATTCTTGATTTTCACTCATATTTACACTAGAGATCATTTCTAAAATGCTATTACTTTCTGTATTCAAAATTTTCCTGTAACTTGCCAATTCAGCCAATTCAAAAACTCCTTGTCCGAGCCTTATTTTAGAGTGTTTAAATTTCTTGCAACTTTATTTTGGGTAACTTGACAATCTGAAGATGGGAGGTGACCTTATTCGTAGGGAACCCATAGTGCACAATATATTGTTAGATGATCAAGCTTGCAGACCATATTTCTAGGTGAAAGGATGGCTTGATTACTTCCAAAAGCTCACCGGTTGGGATGACGAGGTTGCACTGCAATTTTTGAGCACATGGAAGGAAGGAGTGGCCACAGTCAAGGGGTTAAGGGTACCTTTTTCATAGACAGTGGTGGCGGATGTCATGGGGTTGATGTAGGAAGGGGAAGAATTTGTAGAAAGTCTTGATCCGACAACATCTAGGGCGCAGTTTACCCTGCATTCAGACCAACCTCTAGAAATTGATAAGAAGTAAGGTATATACAGAATGTCTTTTCTTGAACCATTTAAGCAGTCTACAGTTCATGTTATCAAGTATTTCACTTGTGAGGGATGAAAATCATACTTACATTCCATTCATTTCAAGTTTTTAAGCTGCCTACAACATGAAAATAGACCCATAAACTTTCCTAGCTTCATGTTCAACATTTTGAAGAAGCAGGTTGTTTTGGTACATGAGGATAAACTTAACTCTGTATCACATCATTTTTTGGTTAAGTTAATAGTTGAGAAGGCCTTAAGGGAAAAATTAGAATTATCTTGGGAGGAATTTTTATTGCAAGGGTTTAAAGAACCAACTTCACAGCCTATTGGGCAAAGGGTTAGGCAGAGAATTCAAACTAACAAAGGGGTTAGGAAAATTATTGTAGAACTTGGACCAAGACCTTCCTCTAAGAAAAAGTCTAGGGTTAGAACTCTTTTGGGTTCCCCTCACTCCTCTACTTCAAAGTCAGTCCTGAATGAGGAAGAAGATAATATTTCTGTAGATAACTCTACTCCTGTGTTGAAAAGGGTTTCTTGGAGGAATAAAGGAAAGGAAAATAGTCCTAGTTCTAGTCAGCAGACAAAGGAACAATCTCCTGTAGCTGCAAGCACTTCAAGGAAGAGGAAAATTCTAGAGAAAAAGGAAGAAACTCCGTTGAGAAGGAGTAATAGGAAGAAGCAAAATGAGACTGTAGATATACCACTGGAAGAGTTAAATATTGAACCCGAGACCTCTGAGCAAAAGGAAGAGGAACCCAAGAATATGCAACAGGAAACACTTGAGAAGTTTCCTGAGGTTAAGCAAGAGCAGGTTCCTATGAAATAATGCATAATCATTGATGATGACTCTAGCTCTGAAGATCGGGCATATATATTCCGAAGGAGAAGTTCCTCCTCTAAGGGTCCTCAGACAAATGATAGTTGTAGTGACCTAGAAAATGAAGAAATGTTTGAGGGATGCTATATGATGGAAGATGAGGAACCAGGATTATCTCCTACATTAGAGAAGAATTTATATGAAGAAAACCTTTATGTTGATATGGATCTTGTTAATAAAGTAGTGGAGTAGGTTTTAAGTGAGGGTTTGGATGCATTAGCCTCTATTGCACAACAATGCTATAAAACTGAGAGATCTATAGTGATATGGACATATCCTATGAAGTGGATCAGTTTCAAAAATGGTAAGTCCCTTGTTCTTAATTCAATAGAAAATTCTTGTATCAGTTCTATGTCAGATCAGTCTGGTTCTGTGTCTTTGTTATCTATTATTTTTTAGTTATCTAAGAAAATGGTTTCAGAAAGAGAACAATGGAAACAAAAAAGGAAAGAGTTGAATAGGGTCATAGATCAACATTATCAGGAGACTCTTAAGCAGGAAGAAAAAGTAGAAAAATTGCACGTGAAACTTAGCAAAGTCACATCTCTTATCCTTGAGTTAATGTCCTGTAGGTCCCCATCTCCTGTATATGCCCTATTCCTAAAGGAACAACTGCTGAACTACCAAATGACTTGTGTAATGCAAGATACGTCCCCATCATTGCAAGACCCTAATAATTCTCATGCAACCATTAAGAATTTGCTGTGTGAATTCTTTCTCCATAACTTGGCAGTTCCAAATGATCAGGTCTAGAATCCCTTACTGTATGTTGGGGATATCCAGCTTAGGGCTCTTATGTCTTGGATTTAGAATGAGGTCAGTTGAGAATCTCAAGCTAAGTTATTTAGAGAATTAGAGGAAGAGATTCCCCTATATCTGAGGCCAGAAGCTAAAGACCCCAAAACCTGTTATTATGATTGGTTAAGAATTGCACCCTCAGATTCAGGCAGTAAGCTCATTTATCCACTTAGGAATGCAACATTCGATGAATATGAACAACTAGTTAATTCCAAGTTGCCTGAAGCTAGCAATGCCATCTAGTGGCATTGGATTAGTTTAACAAAGGATCTAAGAGCTAAGGAGCCACATTTGCCCCTTAGTTTTAGCATGGAAAATAGGTGTGCACCTTGGTAAATCTCTTTGGGGAGAACACGACAAAGTTTTTGGATTCCACTTACTTTTCAGCCACCGTTGCTAATATCTCCTTTATTAGAAAATTCAGAGAGTTTAGACAGTTATGACATGAAGGGAGAAGTGGATAGGTGGGAAAGGTATAGGGAGACCAAAGGATTTTACTAGAGCTTTTCCAAAGGAGGTGTTGGACAGAAGTCAACTGTGGATTACAGGATGACAGCCAGAATCAAGAAGTTCATGTTTTCTATCGGACCAGCAAAAAGTTAAGCTGGGGGGCAATGATGAGCCCAGTTTATGGATTGTTTATTTTATGATTTTTTGGTTTATACTTAAGTATCTCATGGGGTTTCATAAACAATATGCAGACTTTCTATGTTTCTATGCTATGACTATGTGTGTATTTGGTGCTTTTAAGACTAAAGAAATATGCTGAATATATATAGATTAAGTGGATATTATGATGAAATTTGGTATTTCTTTCCTCTCTGCATTAATGGGTAGTGTTCCTGTAGCCATGTGATGAGGATACACTAAAATAGGAAAGCTCATTATGGATCTTTATCTTGGATTTGTGTTGCGAGTTTTAGTGCGCTAACCTCTTGTAGGGAAGGATTAAGTCAATAGGTAATGAAGACTCTGTAAGATTTCACAAATGTGCAAATCCACAAAAAACCAAGATCACCTGCAAGAAAAATACCAGAAGCTAGAGCGAAAACCTGAGAGAGAGAGAGCAAGGGTTTTGAGAATCTCAGCGGAGTGAGAGCAAAATTGTATTTCCCAAAAAGTATGAACAATAATTACAAAAAGTGGCTTATAAGGTGAGAAACCCTAAAGCCGGAGAAAGCTAGGTTTGTGCATTTAATAATTAATAAACATATTAATTATTATGCACCTAAATGACAAGCTTAAGTGAAAAAAGAATAATAGTGACCTTTAATAATTAAATCAGATAGACTTAATTATAAAGGTAAATATACTATTACTCTAACACCCCCCCTTAAGCGAAGCTCAGGAGGAAACTAACCTAGCACAGCTAAGAAAGCAGGAAAATGGGTCCCGACAACAAGGCCTGATCAGGTACCCAACAACAAAGAAATCTCTGTGAACCGGGGAAATAGAGAAAACCCAGTGGGAAAAACCCTACCCCAAAAAGAGATACAACAACATGCTGAAAAGAAACAAGAAGGAAGGAAGGACTCAACAAGACCCCCCAAGGACAACTTCCGTCACCCCAAGCATAGAACGCAACTGAAGATAGCGCGGAGATGCAAAGGGTTTGGTGAAGATGTCAGCAACCTGCGCGTCAGTGGGAATGTACTCCAAAGTGAGAACACCATCCTGAATCTGCTGACGGATGAAGTGCATATGAAGCTCAATGTGTTTAGTGCGCTGATGCTCCACCGGGTTGTGGGAAATGTGAATAGCACTCTGATTATCGCACCACAGAACAGTGGGATGATCAGGAGGAAAACCAAACTCAGTCATCAACTGCCGAAGCCATAAAATCTCCTGACTAGCATGAACTGCCGCTCTGTACTCAGCCTCTGTAGATGAAAGTGCTCGAGCGTTCTGCTTCTTGCACGACCATGTGATAGGACCAGAGCCAAGACAAAAAACAAAGCCAGAAGTAGACTTCCGATCATCAACATCACCAGCCCAATCTGAGTCAGTGTAGCCAACAATGTGAGGAGCCCCTGATGTGTAGTGAATGCCATACATAAGTGTGCCCTGAATGTATCTCAAAATACGCTTGGCAGCTTGCCAATGACTCTCATGAGGCTCATGTGAGAACTGAGAGACTAGACCAACTGCAAAGGAGAGATCAGGACGAGTGTGTGTCAGGTATAACAAACTGCCAACCAACTGCCGATACAAAGTAGCATCCACTGAAGGCGTAGTGCAAGAGGTAGACAAAGTAACACCCGACTGAAAAGGTGTGGGAGCAGGCTTGCAATCAAGCATATCAAAGTGCTGAAGCATGTCAAGAGCATACTTCTGCTGGTAAACAAAGATCCCAGTAGGTGACTGCACAATCTGTAGACCCAGAAAGAAGTGTAAAAGACCAAGGTCTGTCATCTCAAACTGCTCCATCAATGCGCACTGAACATCCTGAATCATAGAAGATGAGCTACCTGTGATGAGAAGATCATCAACATATAGCACAAGTATCAAAATCTCATCCTCAAGATGCTGAATGTAGACTGTAGGATCGGAATGACAGTGTGTGAATCCTGTAGAAAGCAGAAAAGAGTCCATCTTCTCATACCAAGCCCGAGGGGCCTGTTTGAGACCATATAAAGAACACCGAAGTCTACAAACCAAGGAGGAATCCTGCACAAATCCTTGAGGCTGCTCCATGTAAATCTCCTCACTAAGATCACCGTGCAAGAAAGCACTCTTCACATCCATCTGAAAAATGGGCCATCCCTGAGAAGCTGCGAGGGATAAGACAAGGCGAATAGAGTTCATCTTGGCGACAGGGGCAAATGTCTCAGTGTAATCAATACCCTCAACCTGTGAAAAACCCTTCGCAACAAGACGTGCCTTATACTTATCAATAGAACCATCAGCAGCAAACTTAGTACGATACAACCACTTGCATCGCACTAACTTTCTTCCCTTAGGAAGCGAACAAAGATCCCAAGTATGATTCTTCATCAAAGAAGAATACTCCTCCTCCATAGCACTGTCCCACTCAGTATGTCCTGTCGCTGCCCCAAATGTCTGAGGATCACCACAAATAGCATGACTCAGAAGACTGGAACCTGCAATATGAGACCGGGTGCGACGAGAGGTGGAAGGGTCACCAGCCAGAGAGCCTGCAGCATCAACTGTAACACGAGCCCATCTAGGCATATGTGGAGGATCCGGTGGCGGAGGTAAATGGGGATCACCAAGATCATCATCCTCATCATCCTGAAACAGACCTGGAAGAGATGAGGGAGTAGTGGTAAGGGAAGTAGACTCTGGAAGCGGGGTATCTACTGCAGGAAGGCGCTCATCAAACTGGACATCCCGTCAAAACAGGACCTCTCTAGAATCAGGATCAAACAACCTATATGCCTTAACATCCTCGCAGTAACCAACAAAAATGAGGTGTCGGCTCTTCCGCTCCATCGCTTTCCTCTGAGCGTCAGGCACAAATGCCCATGCTTCACTACCAAAAACTCGAAATGAAGATACATCAGGCTTGACATGAGACCAAGCCTCTTCAGGAGTCATATGTCAAACTGCCTTGTGGGGCATCCGATTTTGAATATAGTTGGCACAATTGACAGCCTCTGCCCAAAAAGACGAATCCATGGACCTGGACTGAATCATACAATTAGCCATCTCCTGAAGTGTTCTGTTCTTTCTCTCTGCCACACCATTCTGCTGAGGGGTGTAGGGCACTGAAAACTGATGCTGAAGGCCATGTTCAGAGCAAAAATCCCTGAAAGCCTGGTTCACATACTCCCCCCCATTATCGGTGCGTATCCGGCGAATAGAAAGACCAGATTGCTTCTCCACAAATGTCTTAAAGACTCGAAATGAATCAAAGACATCAGACTTGTACTTCAAAAAGTACACCCATGTGCGCCTGGAGAAGTCATCAATAAATGTGAGCACATATCGGGCACCAGAAAAAGAAGGAGTAGGAAAGGACATGAGGTCAGTGTGAATCAACTCCAATGGTGCCAAAGCACGAGTAGCTCATCCCTGAGGAAAAGGATCCCTATGTTGTTTGCCAAGAACACAACCCTGACAAACCCCATCAGTGCAAGTAATCTGTGGAAGCCCAAGAACAAGTGCCTGTGTGCTCATCTGCTGAAGATATCTGTAATTGACATGGCCCAAACGCTCATGCCAAAGTCTACTCACTGAATCTGCATGTGCTATAAGACATGAACCTGTGCCAATAGAAGACTCAAATCCATCAAATCTGTATAGGCGGGATGCAGTGTCAACACTCCCAGTAGCCACAATCATCTCAGTATCATGTAAGTCCCGAATAACCACATCATGTGGTGAGAACTCAACTGTCTTACCAGAGCCAGAATGGCAAATCTGGTAGATAGACAGAAGGTTCGTCAAAATGTCGGGGATAAAAAGAACATCCTGAAGAGAACCCCCAGCTAATGCAACTGAACCAGAACCCAAAATAGAAAGATGAGATGAGTTCCCAACAGCAATCTGCGAAGTAGCGCAAGGAGTAATTGAGGTGACCAACTGCTGAGTGTGTGTCATGTGGTGAGAAGCACCGGAATCAAGAATCCAGGTGGGCCCAGAAGTCATAGCTCGTGCAGTAAGAGCATGACCTTTCCCTGCAGGGGAGGAGGTGGACTGGGGAGCTGAAATGTGATGCTCCTGCATGGCTTCCTCTAAAGCCTCCAAACGTTTCCAACACCTGGAAACGGGATGTCCATCCTTGCCACAAAAGCTACAGGTCTCAACTGATTTCTTCTTAGTCTTGGAGGTAGACTCAGTAGACTTCGAAGAAGATTTACCCTTAGAAGGGTTTGCTGGAGGTTTGGAATCATTTTTCTATGCAGGTTTGGAGGAAGACTCATTGCCTGCGGAATCTTTCTTCGGTTTGCCTTTCTGTTTTGGGTTCCCCTGTGAAGACTGAGCAACCAACGCTTGGCTAGAAGAGCCAGAAGCATCCATCTGTTGGATCTTTGCCTGTTCCCGTGTCAACCGATCACAGAATGTCTCAAAAGAAGGCATGGTGTGCCTAGCACCCAAAGCATCCATGGTGGAGTAGAAAGTGGAAGAAAAGATCTGATACTGTCCTCGCAACTTTGAGAGTATCAAGAAGATACACTCATCATCTGTCTTTAATGATTTCACCTCGGTTTTCGAGCCGTACGGCCTTCGTAGGCTCAAAAATTTGCCCTGGGGTCACAGAGACCAAACGTGGGCGAGTTTTATATGATTTCGACTCTCCCGGGCCTTCTGAACACAATGGCGGCATCCGTTTCTGCTCAATCTGCTCCAGACGCTCGTGCCTCCTTCAAAGTGAAAGAAAACCTCAGAAACAAGCTGTGGCTGTCGTCTTCGAATCCAGGCTTCAAGAACTTCAACCTTGGCAGCGGCAGGGTGGCTCTGATACCATGTAAGATTTCACAAATGTGCAAATCCACAAAAAACCAAGATCACCTGCAAGCAAAATACCAGAAGCTGGAGCGAAAACCTGAGAGAGAGAGAGAGCAAGGGTTTTGAGAATCTCAGCGGAGTGAGAGCAAAATTGTATTTCCCAAAAAGTATGAACAATAATTACAAAAAGTGGCTTATAATGTGAGAAACCCTAAAACCGGAGAAAGCTAGGTTTGTGCATTTAATAATTAATAAACATATTAATTATTATGCACCTAAATGACAAGCTTAAGTGAAAAAAGAATAATAGTGACCTTTAATAATTAAATCAGATAGACTTAATTATAAAGGTAAATATACTATTACTCTAACAGACTCAACATTGACATGGCTTCATCAAGTCAAGTAACTATTTTTAGGCTTCATTATGGTTCCACTACTTCCAATCAGTAGCAGTTTCCATTGTAGACTGGGTCAATTCGATTACCAGGAGTTTTGGAGGGAATCCAGTGCTCGAGTATTCCTATATTCTTGTGGATTTGAATGCGGCTTATTCCTGCATAAATGATGTTGTCTCTTTTGTAACTAAAAGTTGTTATACCCATGTAATGGAGGATCCTAGTTCTTAGGAGTTCTTTTTTTCAAGTTGTTCTTAAATAAACTAGAATTTGTGATTCTGATTTAGTTAGATGTTCAGGGAATCTATTTTGTAATCTAGTAAATAAGTGAATACACTTTGACATTCCATCTTGTACTTATGTTGATGTTTACATGAATGAATAGATGATATCTTCTAATTCCAATCTCTGAGTTTTAAATCCATTCACTCTTCTATGGGGGCCCATGCAGAAGGTGAAATTTTTTCATGCTTACGTAGGATCTAGTCTCAAGTTTCTTTGAAGTTGTTTAACATTGTTGCTCTTGCAACCATTGGCAGCAGAACCATTGACTGTTTCCTGCAACATAGATTTACTATTGAAGCATTGTTAGTTTACTATTGAAGAATTCCCTTAAGTCTAAGTTAATCTATTGTTTCAATTCTTAGCATAGATTTCCTGTAGCAATTCCTTTTCTTTAGTAAAGATGGCTTTTAAGATGAACTAGAGCATGTACTTTGCAGTCACCATTTCAAGTTTATGCTCCCAGATTGATAAATCTAAATGAAGTTCAACATGATATTCTAAGTAGATACTTGATGCTATTAACCATAGAATCATTGTGAAAGGATGTCCAATCCTTGAAGTTACTAAGGTATTATACTGACTAACCAATGTTTATGATAAGTAAGTTGAATTTATGTCAAAGTGGAATTAGTAGTGGATATCTGATTGACCCCCCCTCTCATTATCTCACTTTCTCATATTAGATTTCCAACAATTGGTATTAGAGCTAAGTCTCTTAAAGAAGTCTAATCACTTGTGAGTTAATAATTGGAGATGGAGGTTTATAAGTTGGGAAAGATCATAGAGAATTAGAAGATTGACATTCATCTTGCACTGCACCACCTTGAAGTAGCCAAAGGAGAATTGAAGAAATCCTTATGCAAAAGGAAAGAGTTGGAAATCCAACTAAATGACACACAATATCAAGAAGATGATACTAAAGGTCTATTTGACAATGGTAATTATACTGAAAGTGATAAAGCTATAACATATTTGTTAGAAACAAATAACATACTGAATGAAGATATCAGAAATTCGAAGAGAGAACAGGAAATTCAATTAGTAAGATTATGTGAAGTAATTGAACATAAAAAGAAAGCTGAAGAAGACAAGACAATGACTAAAGAAGATAAAAGAAAAATGTCTTTAAGACTTGATGAAAGGACATGTGATATGAAAAGGCTAACAAATAATCAATTGGACATGGTAAATCAACTATTACTTGCCAATCAAGAGTTGAGCAGAAAAGATATGGAAATTACAAATATGAGATTAGAGAATAGTCAACTGAAGAATGAATTGAGATCTGAAAAGGAACTAAATGAAAGGATGAACAAACCAAATGAAGCTGTGAAATACTTTGAAGAACTTTTGAGGTCACCAAGAAGATCCAGTGATACTTCTGAACTTGGACAGAATGAGTACCTATCATCCACTAAAGAAGGATAATCATCAAAGAATGGAGAATAGAGGAATGCCGAGTCAAAGAGGAAAAAACCTACATGCCATCATTGTGGAAAGCTAGGACACACAACAAACATATGCAAAAGAAAAAGTAGTAAGTCCAATCCTAAATCAAAGTTCAATGGAAATTGTTTTAA
This sequence comes from Chamaecyparis obtusa, assembly GCA_027943335.1. Classification (NCBI taxonomy): domain Eukaryota; kingdom Viridiplantae; phylum Streptophyta; class Pinopsida; order Cupressales; family Cupressaceae; genus Chamaecyparis; species Chamaecyparis obtusa. Next base: position 1,467,878 of record BSBK01002308.1, on the reverse strand, counting down.
TTGTAAGAAACATGGACATTAGGCACATGAATGCAGGTCAAAGGTCAGTAATCCACCTACTACACCTAGATTTCATGGACATTATTTTAACTGTTAGAAATATGGTCATAGAGAACAAGAATGTAGATCTAATGCTAAGTGGACATCCACTAAGAAGAATAAAGCACCTAGGAAAGGTAACACATTCAATTGGGTCTACAGTACATGGTATAGTTGTCATTATTGTGGAGAATATGGTCATATTGGAGAAAACTATGTGAAGACACATTTTAGAGGTAAATCTAAGAGTTGGATGAGTGGAATTTTGGTCTATTATAGATGCCACAAGATTGGTCACATAAAAAGAGACTGCAGAGCACATGCACCGAGCAATGAAGAATTTGAGAATGAAGAAACTATTGAATAGATAAGGAACCAAATGAATAAGACATGAAAAAAGAAAGATGAAGCAAACCGTAGTAGAGCTAGTGAACCTGAGGTCACCCAATCCAATGGATCAGGTGATCAAACTACTTAAAACTAAGAAAAGAAGGTATGTGAGGAACTAAATTCTCTAGTTTCATATTTTACATTAGTTCCTAACATTTGATATGTTAAATTCCATATCTGCATAAATTGAGATGCATTAGGACATATTTGAGAAAGAAGTTATATTACACATTTGATGTGGAGAATCAATATTTAAGTCCATAGTGATCGAGTCACTCAGTGTGTGCCGAGCTCCTATGATAGCCAAGATGTGATATCTACCAAGTAGAAACTAAATGGTAGTATTGACCGAGTACATGATAACCGAGTTGACATGAGAAGGCTAAGATAACTATATTCACCTACCAAATGTACATATCATTTAATGAAGCCCTAATTTGACCGTTTGGAGCCTATAAAGATAATTATTACCATTATTTTTCATTTTATCCAATGATTTGAGAATTTGTAGAGCAATTTTAAGGCGATTGACAAGAGCTATCTATCCTAAGTAAAACTTGAGAAGATCTCTACAGCGTGCCATCGACAAATATCATGAAGGATTGTTGAATCAAGGTATTGCCGAGTAACTTGAACTTGTAATTTGAACCCTAAATTTAGAGATATGGTATCTACTTAGTATGCATCAGCTAATAAGCAAGGAAAGGAAGTTTTGAATGTTCAACTTATGAGGAGTGATGCATGTAAGCCACCTAAGTTTCAAGTCGTTCCAAAAAGTGCGGTGAAGGGAGATCTCACAGGTGCCCTGTCATCAATTCCACCTAAGTTCTTAATGATTCATGATGTGCACTCATGGTATATGTGTAAAATCAGAGAAATCAGAGATTATGAGCTAAGGGAGGCATACACCAAGTTATGTATCAACAAAGTGTTGAAGGCTGAACATCAGAAAATTGTTGAGAAAGGGTTAGTGCATGCCCTAGATTTCCTGCAAAATTTAAAGGCTGAATAGATCAAGATTGTATTAAGACGAGTTCATGACATGAAGATATGGATGGAGAATGGGTCGGTCAAGATCACCAAGGATATGATTCATCGGGTCACCAACTATCCCTATCTAACCGGGAAGAAAACAATGAGATGCCAGAGTAAAGAGATAATTCAAGAAAATACTCAGGCAGTGTGGAATAAGAGAGGAATGAAAATATCCACAATCACAGATCCAAAGATAGATTTAATAGTGAGAGTGATTACTCAAAAATTCTATCAGTCAAGAAGGTTAGATAGTGTTCCTTGCATTGTAGTTTATCAAGCATGGAAGATGGTGAAGAAAGATCACACTTATGATCTAGCCAAGTTGTAGTTAACCCATCTTGTCGAGAACCTAACTTCAATCAAGAAAGCCAAGAACTCAATGTGTAAGTTTGATTCTCTGATCATTTGTTTATTCTTCTATGTTTAAATAATCTTCCTACAATTGGAGATGTTGTATGGAGTAAGGACCGACTAGTAACCCAAAAAATAAATGAATTCATTCATCAGATAGGAGATAATTTTGAGAGTGTTATGGATAGATACTTTGTAGAATTCAAAAAGAAAATGAGAAAGAGGAGTAGGATCCCCATATCCCTAGTAGAGAAGCACTACAAGACATATGCTTTCTAGTGGATACTGACCATACCTATGTTTAGGCTGTTATGCCTAGAGTAGCATGGATAAGGCCATTACCTTATGAGGTGAATGTAGATGAAAATTCAACAACTATAACCACCTTACTAGCTGAGGAGATTGATAGGAAAGCTAAATATTTTGGGAATTATGAAGAAGCCAAGTCAAAAATAACTATGGGGTTAAAGTCTGCAACCCTTGATAGAAAGAGGAAGAAAATAGTTAAGAACCTAGAGAAGATGCTGAGGGAAGGTGAAGAGGAAAATGCACATCTTGAACTAACAAAAGGGCTAGGAGAAGGTAAATCTAGTGATTCTGAAGGAAGTGATGAGGATACTAAAATTCTAAAGAAGGGAAAGAAGGCATCAGTTGCCAAGCCTAGCAAAATAAAATTGCAGAAAAAAAATCCCACTCCTCCTGCAACACTTAGATCGAGAACCAGGGTAGCTTCTACTATCACAACTATCAAGCCCCAGAGAAAGACACTAGAAGGGTCAGGTAAAAGAAAACTAGTTCAAACCAAAGCTATGTCGAGTCATCCTAGGAAGAAACCAAGAATGAAGTTAGTCTTGGAGAAGGATGATGATGATGAAGAGATAGACATAGATGACAATACAAAGTTGAAAATGGCATCACATAGATGTCAAATGACTATGGATGAAATATGCCACAATATCAAAAGCACTGTTGGATTAGTAGGCTTCAAGAAAATAAAATTTGAGAAACTAAATAATGATGACAAAGAAAGAGTTGAAGAGGCAATGCTAGAGATGTTATGCACTTTCAATATGACAGCTCTATAGATTGGGAATCTCATCCCTAAAGAAATGTATAATAGAATTGATCAGAAATGGCAGTATGCCATCATGATAGAAAAATAGATAATGGAAAGTACACTAGCTCAAATCATGCTTGATCTCTCACCACAAAAAATAAAAACATATATGGAGTAGTACTAAAATAGGTTTGTACCCAAGCTTCAAGCCTATTCCATTTTGAAACAAAAGGTTGAAGTAATTATTTAGAAAAGCACAAGGCTATGGAAGATTATTTTTGGACTATTAATTGATAAGAGTCCACAACTAGGTGAAGGTACATCTAGCCAAGTGGAGCTAGATAATAAGGAAGACATTGATGAACCTCAGAATCTTGAGGAAAAGGAAAGATAGAAGGTAGAGATAAGTGGATCATAGGATGTGATCACAATAGAGGATACCCATGAGGATACACTAGTTATCACCAATGTATTGACCGAGGAAGAGATACAGAGTTAACTTCTTGACGATTAAACTTATGGTCACCCTCTACTGAGTGTCAATCCTGTTCTTATACAGGTACATGATTATACATAGATTGAAGGTACTTCAACTATATACAATGCATCTTCAAGATCACACATGGTCATAGTTGAGAAACAAGTGTTACTTAGTGCAAGTGCTGAGAAATAGGACAAGCCGATAATAACAATTGAGAATGCATCTGCCGAGGAGGATAAGAAAGAACAAGGAGAGGAGAGCCTACAAGATCAAGCAGATAAGTTTGCATTAGTAATGAAAGGTCCTCATATGGAGGAAAAGAAGAAGATTGAGGAAGAAATAATTGAGGAAAATCCAAATCCTAAGGAACAAGAGGCTATTAAAGCTCTAATACAGATGCCGAGTGGGAATACACCTAAGAAGAAAAGTCAAAAGAAAAAGGAGAAATATCTAAGAACATAGGTTACACTTGATGAAGTTATAGTGATTCCAAAGTGGGACACTGATAACTTGACTTATGAGTAGATGAAAATCTTTCAAGATATTTTGAAGAAGAAAATCAAGCAAGAAGAGTTAAGGAGAGAGCATTAGAAGAAACAAGTTTTGCACAAAATCAAAGGTATATTCATAGAAGCCTTTGAAATGGGTGATGTGAATGATACTACACCTATTTTGGAATAACTAGTTCAAATTGTTAAGAAGGTGAATAGTGATGATAGCGAGGCAAATGAAAAACTTATGTAGTGGTCTGAAAGAAAGTTTGAGACTAAGGTACTTGAAAAGGTCTCAACCGAGATAGTAGTAAAACAAGTAGAAATTTATGCCTTAGTGACTAATTTAGAATAGGTTGTGTAGAATGTTCAATCTTTGCACAAGAAGCTATGTAATGTAGAATATTTCACTAAGGATAATCAAGAATTGATTGATAAACTACAACTAGACTTGAAGTCTACTGGTCATTCACTGAGCATGGATGCAAGCTCCAACTCCATTCATTTCACAAGGTTACTTCATGCACAAGGAAGATTAGTTGAGTTAATGGCTAATGATGGGCAAATAAGAGCCAAGATGATTGCTATACAGACAATGTTAACACCTCATTTGGAGGTTATGTAGAAAGAATTAGCAACGACAAAGGAGTTAGTACAAAGAGATCCTCATCTCTCTATTACTGAGAGTTTAGTTGATCTAGCTGCCCAACTAGAAATAAAGATACAAGTTTTGGAGTCTATTAGGTTAGGATGGGACAATGCCTTAGATATGATAATGTAGCTCCATCAACCATTTTTGGATAAGTATTTTCTCACCCCTACACCCTAGTAGCTTCAAGTGACAAAAACAAGGGGGAAATGACATGCCATGACATGAATAACATAAAGGGGAAATAAAGGAACTTAAAGGGGAATAACATGAGTAATACACGAAGAAAATACAGTGATAAAAATAGAAAGGTATGACATACTATTTTGAAATGTATATATTTAGTTGTATATAAAAGAGTCTTATGCATATATATGTAGAATCTTTTGAAGACTGAGTCAAAGTCTTAGGGGGAGTACTCAAACTACTAAGTACTATTTTTTAATGTAAAAGTCATGAAAAAGTATTTTTTCCACTAATGTCAAAGAGGGAGATTGTTGATCCCTAATTTTTGTTGTCCATTAGTGTCTAACACTTAGTCATTTTCTAGGCAATGTTGGTCGATCATCACTGCGATCGAGCCATCTTGTAAAGGCAAAGTTATGTTTTAGACTTGTATTTTTTATAGTTTTTGAGCATTAGTTACTGTCGAGCAAGTCAGAGGTCACCGAGTACTTCAGTAGTCACCAAGTAGTTTATGCCGAGTTGTATAGAAGAGTCGGTGCTGAGAATTGGTATATGAAGAATGGTAAATGTTGAGTGTCAGAGACTTCATATGCTGAGAAAGCCAATTTTGACATATGTATTTGTAATGGCACAAACACTTAGGTAAACCATTTTGGCCGACATCTATACAATATTTAATGTTTGTTGAGGGAATCAAGGATTTGATTATGCCTTGTATTTCTAATCACTAATCCCTATGTAAGCCATGTAACCTATTAGAAAAAAGGAATGCTTAAGAGACATAAGTAGAGAATCTAGATCGTTGTTCTTGATCTAGGAGGTTGATTTGATGTCTATATAAGATGAGATCTTAACCCTAAAATGATATATGTGTATGGATGTAATGAAGGAGATCTCATATACGTAGAACATAGAAGTATTTTGATATAGGCAGAGATCAGTCAAAGTGACTGAGCAAAGCAGTGAAGGGTAGAAAAGAGCTATATTTGATTGAGGATATCAAAAAAGTATTGGAAGGAGAAGATCTATTATCAACATCATAGTGCAAACCAAAGGATCAGGTATTAATACATTTTAACAGGTGAATCAGGGTAAATCTCTTAATAGAGTGGTCCTCACAGGCCTATGTAAATCTTTTAACCGAGTGCTTACTTTTTTGTAAGTTTTAAATCCTTTAACCAAGGTAGAATGTATAAGTCTGTAAGCTCTTAACAGGGCAAACCCCTCATAGGGTAGATCATCAGTAAATGATCAAATTTTGTAGCCCTAACAAACAAACTTTAATACTGCGGTAGTGAAGATTTGTGAGTGTCACCCCAACCCAGTTTTACCTTTCAAGGGTTTTTGGGTAATTGAAATATTTGTGTTATGTGTTTCATTTCATGGATGAAGTTAGATTGTTAGAGTTATTTTAGTATTGAGATTCATGTTTATGATAAGTAAGTTGAATTTATGTCAAAGTGGAATTAGTAGTGGATATCTGATTCACCCTACCCTCTTAGTATCTCACTTTCCCATATTAGATTTCCAACACCTATCATGCTTATGATAGAAATAAAATGTACCTAGATGAAATTGATTTGCACCAAATCATTGGCTGTAGGAGGGAACAACTGTGTTTCAATAATGGCATAATAAAAATTCTTACTTATTTTTTCATATTCTAAGAATTTCAAGAACTTTAATTTCTTATCCAAGTAGAATTATTATAGATTACATGTGATATTTTACCAAAACTATAAAGGATGGGGAAATTTTGAGATCTTGCCTCTTTTATTAACATAATCTTGACGAGTGAGAATGTCTCATGGAACATGATTATTAAAATCACACTAATTGATGACAATTGAATGCACTTTGTAGATATAGATGATTAAGATTATTTCAATTATCTTTTATGATTAAAAATTATTATCAGTTATAGATTATAAATACCTTAGATATAATGAATCAGTTAAATATAATCGTATATTATTTATTAGAAAATATTTATCACTGATAATATAAAATAATAATATTAGTTACATGATTGATCCTTTTTCTAGTAAAATATCATGTTGAATTTGAGGTTGAAATATGATAGTATTTTTTATTTGACCATTTCACACCCCTTTTCTGAGAAATGGAATATTCTCAAATTATTGATGTGAATGGATTAGGTTAATCTCATGTGCAATTGATTAGATTTTTACAATGTGAGATGACTATGGAGTTTCAATATATGTACTATCACTACTACTCATGAGATCTACTATGGCATGAAATGATTAACACAAGGAAAAAAATCCACTATGTAGGGGATTTATGTTAAAATCTAATTTGATTGTTTTTCTTATTATTGTCATGCCCTTCATGTAAATATGGAGATGAAGTTTCAAAAGAGTTTACTTTGGACTTGAAGTATATACTGCTAAAAGTATACTTGCATTTTTGCTCATTATTGCACATCATAAACATGGATACAAAGTTGTATAGCATATAAGAGAAAGTATAAGTTGTACAACCTTCATTGTTGGAAGGAAAAATGAACTACTTTAGGAAAACATATAAACCCAATTTAAATCATGTTTGGTATTTCCACAAAGGAATTTTTCTACAAAAAAATATTTAAAAGGCATAATTTATTTACATCTTTTCTCTTTTCAGATGATTCCTTTTGATGAATTATATGGTGAAGATACTCTACTTTGTGTGGTGTGCTTCATGACATGACCTTGTCATATGTTTCATTAATTATTTTATTTTGGTAGTTCATGTTAGGAATGGGAACACTGAGAGGGGGGGGGGGGGGTTGAATCAATGTTCTATATATTATTACTTTTTCTAATATTTGGAAACTTAACTTAATTTCTTAAGTACTGAAATGAATATCAATGCAAGTAAGATAAACAACCATAACACATAATACCAGATATGATTAGGGGGAAACCCAAATAGGTAAAAACCCCGGTGGGAATTGACACTTACTAAGAACTGCACTAGAGTATTACGATCCCTGTTAGAAGATCTTACAACCCTATTAGGAGTTGATCTTTACAATGCAATAAGTACAGTGACCTAGTCAAGGGTTAGACCCTGTTAGGAGTCTTTTACAATAACCCTGTTAGGGGTGGTGGCTCACTGCCAGAGCTCACTACTCAATGAGAAGGCTACAACCTCTTGGATATTAGATACACACTATATCTGCTAATGGTGAACTGCTTCTTCTTTGACACTACTTATCTGATCAATTCCTTTTGTGCGCTAATGCTCTAACCTCTTGTAAAGCTCTAAAACATTCTAACTACTCTTCACATACTTCTTCTATGCTACTATCAACTCTATATCTCATGCCATACTCAAATACAAAGGTGCATGTCTTATTTATATGCGCTAACAAAACTATTCACTTAGTTGTCCTATAACTAATTACATACAACGCTTCCAAATGAATTGGCTCAAGCGTGTTTACCTACAATGATATTAACATGTCTATAACCTAAATATAATAGGTGCATAGACTTTACAAAAGAATATTATACACGCTAACCAAAATACCAATAGTCGGCTCCATGCTTTGTTCTATTCTGCCCTCACTGTCTGTGTTACTTCATCTGGTTGTAACTTCTCCATACTAACTCATATGATCATGTGCTCTTATACTTAGCATGATTACATACTTAGAAGCTTATCTTCAAGGGAGCATTCCATACCTTAGTCATACGCACGTGCGCTGATGCTCTGTTCATCTGGTGCTTCATTGACTGTTGAGTCTTCATACTTAACCAAATTCTGATCTTATGAGTAAGTGCGCTGACTCCAAAAATCTATATGTCTTTATTGCCATAATGACAACACTAAATCATAGTCATATACATTAGTATAATCAACTTGCCAACAATCTCCCCCTTTGTCATTAATGGCAACAAAGGAATATGGAAAAATTACTAAACTGTATTTCTTACACAAAATACTTTCTAACATATACTCTTATCTTATATCTCCCTTTTTAAATCATATACACTATCTTATATCTCCCTTATATTATATACACTACTCCATATTCTAATCTACTCCCCCTTTGACATTAATGACAAAGGTGCTAAAAAATGGAACTATTAAGTACTTACACATTAAGTACATCCGGATATGCAATCTGAAGTTTTCCAAATTGTTGTTGCCAAAATGTCTTCAGTGCATTTACCATCTGGAGATGGGCACATAGTGCATAGGTTAACTTCTCCATCTTCTCCAAATCTATACATGGGCCTTGGGAATATGTCACAATAGTGGCATCTATCTCCTTGATGTCCTGATTTAGCACATCCAATGAGGGCACAAGAGCATTTCTTAACTGAGTTTGCCTTGCCCTTATCTTAGCCATTTCTTTTTCTATTTTCTCTATTTTGTATAACTGTCCTTGATAGACATTATTGCACATATTTACATCTTGTGAGGGATCCATCACTGATTTACTCACAACTACCATCACATTTTCAACTTCTTGGATCTTCTTGGAAAGGTCTGCAGTAAGCTTATCTTTATTCATACAATCTACTATTATCTTTCTTCCCTTAGCTACAAAATCTTTCAGCAATGCTTGACCAACTTTCAGAGAGCTAAGATCAAGTGTGAAGTTACCTATCAATTCACTTAGCCTCTTCTTAAGATATTTCTCTTCTGCAACTATAGATGTTGATTCTTCAAGATTGGAGAAATTTATTTTAAAACTTGATAGGATGGAGCTAACATCATCCACTGAGTGTACACTTGACACTTTCTTGTCCTCGAGCAGTAAGCTATTTAGGATGTTGAGTGATTCAACAAACAATGGATTCCTCATAACCTATTTCTCCTTTGCCTTTTCCATTGCTAGCACACTGATCTTTATCAGGTCTTCTTCTCACCATGAGTCTAGACTTGTTTTGTCAGGAGTCAAACTTGATAACAATGACATTGATGGCATAGGAGTGAGAGGTGTGTTGTCCATCACTTCTGTCTTTACCTTTACAGGCATTTCAATAGAGGGTTCATCTACAAGTTCATTGTCCTTTTTCTTATTCTTCTTTTTCCTCTTCTTTTTCTTTCTCCTCTTCTTCTTCTTTCTCCTTTTCTTTTTATTTATCCTCTTCTTCTTCTTCTTGTCTAGTTATATCTTCAATATATACATCTTCTTGTAGCTTGGGTGAATTATCAGTGCATAAGATTTCTACTTCTTCAGTGCTCACAAATGCTTCCTCCAACTTATCCAAATACTTATCTGTTGCCGCCATGGATATTTCTACATTATCTATCATAATTGTGTCCTCCTTGGCTTTAGGCATAGGTGCATAATCATGTGGACTTGTCACAAGTACATTTGGGATCTCAACTACTTTTACTTGCTTAGAGGGTACTTGCGTTGTGGGCACAGATGATGGATGCATGCGTTGTTCCAAAAATACCTTCTCAAAGGATTTTTCTCCTTTGTAACCAACTCATAGTCCTTTTTAATGATGTACAAAGTTCTCATCTTGGTTCTGAGGTGCAGCTTTACCAAATCCATTAACAAATATTTTTCTTCAACTGAACATACTGGTAGGTTATCATCCAGTGTCTTGTCTCTTATTCTGAAATCTTCTTCAACAACTTGTCTTTTCAATGTATCCAAAATGTCCCAAACTTGATCTGGAATGGCTGTCTTGAGTTCTAGGACAATCTTCTTAAACTTGATCATATGCTTGATTAACATATCATGGATCTTAGATTTGTCTATCTCATGATATTTGTCATAAAACTTAGCTATTTGATCAATTCTGCCATCATCTACTACTCTTGTTCTCAATACTTACAGATTTGGTAGGAATCCTACCTCAGGAGGTGGTTGAATATTTCTGCCTCAGCTTCTTGTGGCTCTTGCTGATGGATGGCTTGTGACAGTCTACTTTTTCCTCTTAGGTATCTTTCTTGTCTTAGGAGATGCTTCAGTGGACTCCAGATCAAGAGTAGGAATGGGCACATAAGTGTTTTCTTCCATTTTCATCTTCTTCTCCTTAGGGTCATCAATCTTCTCTATTTTAACTTTAGAATAGGGTGCACTCTCAAGTTGCATGGAAATATTGGCTTCCCTTTCCTTATCCAGGTCTGCTTGAGTGACACCATAAATTTTTAGTATCTCAAAGGTGACTCTAGATGCTTTCCTCTTGGTCGCAGCACTGTTCAAGATTGCATCTACTTGTCTTGTCTTCTCCTCATAGGTTCCCTATCTTGGCTCATTAGGATCCTTAGGTGTTGATAGTATAACTTGTGCATATGCTTCCAAAAATTGTTCCTCCACTTCATAACTGAGTGGATGAATCCACTTAGTTCTAGGTTCCACTGCTTCCATGCATGTGATGTCTATCTCTACCATGAAGCAAATACTATCCTTATACTTTTCCATAATATTCTCAGGTATCCTATACCTCCTTTTCATCTTTATTCTAAATGTTTTGATTTCCAGTTCCATGAAATCTTTCAAGGTACTCTCAGATGATGCCTTGAGTGAAATTTGAGGCATTGTAGGTAGGCTCCTATCTAGATAAAGATCTGATACTTTTACAAGTATATGGAAGTACATATAGATTATCAGTGATCCAAACCTAAATATCTTGCTCTTGTCATGCTTGATAGCCCTTAAGTTATCCATCAACTATGCGTGCAAGATCTCACACAAGTTGAATTCACCATTTTCCTTCACTATTCTGATAGCTGCCAAAATAGTGGCTGCGGACACACTGTTTACCCTATTTACATGCTGGAATCTATATCCAAGTATCATAGACATGAGCTTGATATCCTTTTCTTCAATTGGCTCAATTTTCATCCTGTGCTTATCACTCCAAAATTTGCAGGCTTGTTCTACTTTTTTTTTCTTACATCCTTGCCACTTGGAAGAATGGCACCAGTCTTGGGTAGTCCTGTCATCTCATAAATGAGATCAGTGGTTATTCTAACAAGGACTTCTCCTATCCAGAACAAGTCATCATGTATTCTGCTCAAAAAAATCTTGATCCATTCATATTTATAAAATTCATATGCAGTCACATACTCTATGATAGGGCTATTTTCTAAGTGCGCGAACTCATCCGTGAATGTTTTGTCTAGATTCATCATGGTTTCCATGTGTGACCTGATTGTATCCAATCCTATTAGTTCCTTTTTATAGTAGATATATGCGCATATATTCTCTACATGCATTACTCCTATTGGGGTTTTAGAAAACACTCCTTCCAGATCATCTAGGATAGACTTGAATGGAAGCTTCTTAAATATGTACCTATTTCTTTCAGCAACATCAAACACAACTGGAGTAGCCATAACTTACTTGTTTAATCACTTCAAATAAGTTTCAAAGGGTTTCTAAATTGTCGCGACTAAACTAGGGTTCTGCAACAATAAACACACTTCTTCATTGATAATCCAACTGTAATTCTTCACAACTCAACTGCTTGAACTCATGTGATCTCCAAGGGCTCGAACTTGAATGCAAATGTGTGAATAAAGGATCTTTGGTGACTTTACATCAACTTTCCACCATTAATGCTTGCCACGTAAACATAGACTACAACAAATAATTTCAATCTCCATCTCTGTTATCAATGAGGAAGTGCGCTATTACATAAAACATTAACTAGTCTCCAAATAGTTATAACCAAAGGTGCATACTCTGAGAGTGAGTATACCAGCCACACAGGGGTCTAGAGCTAATCTAGCTCCCCCTATGACCATGAGGGTCACTCATCCAGATGTAGAGGGTGTGTCCATTGCAGATGCATCCAATACATACTCATCAACCTTATCCTTCTTTGCTTCTGTCCAAATCAAGCTCACATCTTCTGTAGCTTTTACAAACTTGATTTCTCCTGATTCATCCAGAATTGATCCTTGAGACTTATTAGGGCTTTCTTGTCTTTTCACTTTTGATTTTCAAAACTTTGAGATATGTCCAACCTTGTTACAAGAGTGACAACTAACTCGAGGCCTTATATTCCTCGGTGCATTGATGTGAGTTACCATTTTGCACTGTCTAGCTATGTGACCATTATAATTACATATCTGACATGTAATGTTTTGAGGACTTCTAATATTCTACTGTGGATGGCTTCTTTGATTTTTTTGAGTCGTATTTCTTTGATTTGATCTACAATTCATGGCTCTATGACCAAACTTATTGCATGAATAACAATAACCATTGACAGGTCTTACCTCTTTACAATCTCTTGCTATGTGACCATGCTTGTTACAGGCATAACACATTTTGTTTACTGGCTTGTGCTCATCTTTAGATGGTTTTGTTTTAGCTTTAGTATGATCTTCAGTCTTCTTGGCTTCTGTAGATTCTTCTAGTGCTTTCATTCTTCCTCTCATATCATTGATTTGATTTTGTGCTTCATTGAATCCAATACCAGAGGTATCTCCTTTAATCTTCTGTGCATACAACTATGATTCTATTAGATCCTTTCTTATGTGAAATTTGTCAATATGACTCTTTGCTTTAGTCAATTCAAATTCCACTTGCTTCTTGATGTTCTCTAACTCCAAGATTTTCATGTTTGCTTGCCTCAGTTCTTCATCCAACTGCTTGTTTTCTTTGACCTATTCTTCATAGGCTTCTTGATTGTTAAATAGCTTTTCATCCAACTCTTCAATCTAATCCTTCAGAGATGTGTTTTCCTCATTCATCTTTTTGACCATTTTCCCTAAATCACTATTTGAACAATCCTTCAAATCTTTTCTCAGTTTCTTGATGAATACTTGAGAACCACTAACCTTTAATTTCAGTTCTTCAATTTCTTTCTCAAATCTATCAAGGTCTTCAAGAGCTACTTAAAGATTATTCTTCAGATGTTTCACTTCTTCTAAACCCATGATCTCCTCAAGTGGTTAAACTTGTCTTCAGAGGACCAAAGATCTGATACCAATTGTTAGGAATGGGAACACTGAGAGGGGGGGGGGGGGGGTGAATCAATGTTCTATATATTATTACTTTTTCTGATATCTTGAAACTTAACTTAATTTCTTAAGAACTAAAATGAATATCAATGCAAGTAAGATAGACAAACATAAAAAATAACACTAGATATGTTTACAGGGAAACCCAAATAGGTAAAAACCCCGGTGGGAATTGACACCCACTAAGAATTGTACTAGAGTATTATGATCCATGTTAGAAGATCTTACAACCCTATTAGGAGTTGATCTTTACAATGCAATAAGTACAGTGACCTGGTCAAAGGTCAGACCCTATTAGGAGTCTTTTACAATAACCCTATTGGGGGTGGTGGCTCATTGCCAGAGCTCACTGCTCAATGAGAAGGCTACAACCTCCTAGATATCAGATACACACTATATCTACCAATGGTGAATTGCTGCTTTGACACTGCTTGTCTGATCAGTTCCTTTTGTGTGTTGATGCTTTAACCTCTTATAAAGCTCTAAAAAATTCTAACCACTCTTCACATACTTCTTCTCTACTACTATCAACTCTATATCTCATGCCATACTCAAATACAAAGGTGCATGTCTTATTTATATGCGCTAACAAAACTATTCACTTAGTCAGCCTATAACTAATTAAATGCAACTCTTTCAAATGAATTGGCTTAAGCATGTTTACCTACAATGATATTAACATGTCTATAACCTAAATATAATAGGCGCATAGCCTTTACAAAATAATATTATACACGCTAACCAAAATACCAACAGTCAGCTCCATGCTATGTTCTGTTCTGCCGCTCACTGTCTATGTCACTTCATCTAGCTGTAACTTCTTCATACTAAATCATATGATCATGCACTCTTAGACTTAGCATAATTACATATTCAGAAGCTTATCTTCAAGGGCGCATGCCATAACTCGGTCATACGCACGTGCGCTGATGCTCTGTTCATTTGGTGCTTCACTGACTGTCCAGTCTTCATACTTAACCAAATTTTGATCTTATGAGTAAGTGCACTGACTCCAAAAATCTATATGACTTTGTTGCCATAATGAAAACACTAAATCATAGTCATATACATCAGTATAGTCAACTTGCCAACAGTTCATTGGTGGAATGTGGTAGCATTGTCATGCATATTAGACTATTGAAGACCTCACAACTATTAGGATTACTTTTATCTATTTAGAATATGCATGACTTGCACTTATTGGAAATTATTGATATTAAAGAAAAGCTTCAACAAAAAATGGTCATTAAATTAGATCCAAATTGTTCTTTTGAAAATGTTCTACATGTCATATATTTAGTGTGGGAGATGAACTTATCAATTTTTAAATCTTATATTCATTCTATAAGTCAAAGACTGGGGTTTCATAGTATCTAGCATGGTCGATTATCTTAGAGTGAAAGGTTTTAAACACAAAAGGGATGCAATAAAAGAGAGTGGAATCCACTAGGTCAGGCATGAAAGGACCAACAAGTTGGGAGGAGAGATTTCTCTTATCATAATTTGAAAAACTAGTAGAGTTTAGCCAGAAAGGAATTACCAGGTAGAAATAAATGTTGATATGCAAGTATTTTTTCTAGGAAAAATGTGGGTATGAATGTGACTGAGAGGAGAGTATAGAAGCCTAAAGGAAACCAGAGAGTTAATAAAGAGGAGGTACAAACTATCAAGATGACCCATAATTGAGAGATTTTGATGAGGGTAGAGGATGATTGTTGGAGAGAAGCAATCATAAGTATACAAAGATAAAACATTCTTCATGAAATGAGTGGTGACTAGCCAACATTTTCATGTGTTAAGGCTTGATGTGACACTCAATGGGGTAAGAATATTATTCTAAAAACCTTCCCAAATGGTTTCTTCCTTGTGATTTGTGAAAACTATAGGGAGAAACAATGGATATTTCTTAATGGCCCCTTCTTTATGGAGGTATGAGCTTCTATATTAAGGGTTGGTAGTCAAAATTTGATCCTATTGAATTTTCTATAGATGAGATTCCTGATTGGGTATGTCTTTGTAATTTGTCACTGGAATATTGGGAGCTAAAAATCCTAGAAAATATTGGGAATAAACTGGAAATGATTAGGAAAAGATCCAAAAGAGCTTAGATGGAGTTGGCACAAGTGATAATGGAAAATATAAAAAAAATTAAATTTTTAATATTTTCTAGGTCTTTGGAGCATAATTTGGTTTTGAAACTTGAACCTAGAAAATACCAAAAAATTAGATTTTTGATATTTTCTATTATCACTTGTGCCAACTCCATCTAATCTCTCT
Source organism: Chamaecyparis obtusa (assembly GCA_027943335.1). Classification (NCBI taxonomy): domain Eukaryota; kingdom Viridiplantae; phylum Streptophyta; class Pinopsida; order Cupressales; family Cupressaceae; genus Chamaecyparis; species Chamaecyparis obtusa. The sequence continues at coordinate 1,451,970 of BSBK01002308.1, read as the reverse complement.
TGGGTCATTTTCTAATCAGGGAAAGTTCATAAAGTGGGTGAAGAAAAATGGACCATAGCATGTATCTGAGAATATGCATATTTTGGAAACCCTACCCTCCATCACCTCATGGGATTGAATTGTAGTCAAATGAGGGAATATAGTGGAAAAAATAGAAGTTGATAATATTGTGGAAAATTACTGTGTGCAAAGGTGTGGAACACTTGGAAGAATATTTTATTAGGTTCAAGAAAGGGGAAGATTCAAAGAGTAAAAATTTAACAAAGCAGTTAGATGCTCTTTCAAGGGAAATGAAAAACCTCATTGGAGATGAGTGAAATCCCTCAAAGTATGTTTTTGGGGGGGAAGACTTAAATGATATAATGTTTTTCCCCAAATACAAGCCATATGGTTTGTATTTATTCACTAATGGTTCTAGATTTGGTTGGTCAGTCATCGGTCCAAGAGGATTGTCCACCTGAACAAGTGATTGAAGGAGGGGTTATGAGGCTTCCTCGAAAGGAGGAATCCTTGGAGGTAATGGACATGGATTCTAATTCATTCCATTTATCACTATTCAAGATAGAGGATCTCATATCATCTATAGATGATTTGGATTAGAGGAATTCTATCAAGACGACTAACTTATGTGAGGAAGTCAAACAATTAGTGGTGTTTAAAGAAGACCTTAAAGATGTTGCTAAAATTTTAGAGGACTCAAGAAAAACAACCTTAAGGGAATATTTGACTATTGAAAAGGTAGGATTAGTAGAGGATGCATCTTAGATGCCAATGAAGGATACACATGTTTCCCCAACCTATAAGGACTATGTGGTTGAAGAAACTAGGAAGGAGCCTCTAACTTGGTCTCAAGTTGCTCGATGGCTATCAAATTCCTTTTCTAAAGTAGATGATGCTTTTTTATATTAGAGGATATGGAAGTAGTTTTGGAGGAGTGTGTCATTAAGAAGTCTTAGGTGAAACCAACACAAGTGAAAAATGAGGAAAAAAAGGAAAAGAGAGCCAAAATAAAAAGATGTTGAAGCTAGAATTAGTAGGAAGTGCCAAAGGCAAAAGTAAATTGAGATTGGGGAAGGGATTTTCCATTCCCTAGATTTCATGAAGTCACTTTCATGGAATATTATGGGTTGTAATGCCTTTGACAAGAAACATCTAATAAAAAGAGGTATTGATCAAATGAAAGCTGATTTCATAATGCTTCAAGAAACTAAATTTAACATTATAGATGCTAACCGACTACTGAAAAGTTGGAAATTTTGGAGGGGATCCTTTGTTCAAGTCAACGGTGCTTTAAGAGGCTTGGGAGTATCATGGAATCTGAATTCTTTGTTAATATCACAAGTTGATAGTGAAAATAATTGGTAGCTCTTGACGGTGATGTCCTTTCTTTCTCAAAATGATTTTTATGAGTTTAATATTTATGGTCCTTCTAGCATGATCCAAAATAAAAGATGAGCTCTCTTCTGACCAAATTTTAGGAAGTTAATAATGGTCATTCTTGTTTATTTTAAGGGGTGATTCTAATGCAACTCTCGGGGCAATAGATAAAAAAGGTGGACCTGAAGTGAAAGGTCCCATTCAATTTGATTTTTGGTTTTTTGTTACTTCAAATGGACTATGGGAAATCCATTGTAATCAATGCACCTTAACTTGGACAAATAGAAGAAAATGGTTTCTTAATATTGTAGAGAAGTTGGATCATTTTTTATTAGGAGGTAAATATGCAGAGCTTAATCTAATCGTTGAGGCATCAATTCTCCCTATCACAAGGGCATATAATTATCCTATTAACCTCACCTTTTAGAATGATGGACTACCTATTTTATGCCCTTTAAAGTTGGAGAAGATGTGGTTTAAGAGAACTTTTAGGCCTAGGTTACCTTTTGGTGGAAATCAGCTCCATGTTGGTTTGTAGACATTTTTTTATCTTATTTCAAAAGATCTAGTTTTCAAAAGAAAAGATAAAAGAGTGGAATAGAGAACACTTTGGGAATATTTTTTTTGTAAAAAAGGAATTTGGAGAAGTTGGATCTTTAGGGAAAAAATATCCAAGGTGGTATGGAGGAGCATGACTTTGAGGAGGAAAAGGCTTTTAATTCCCAATATATGAAAGTTTTAGTAAGAAAAGAGATGCACTAGAGGTAGAAGTCATGGGAATGTTGGTTGAAATAAGGGGACATAAATATGAAATTATTCCATAATTTTATAAAATTTGGAATCAAGAAGAGCAATGGTTAGTGGAAAAGAGAGCGCATAGATATTGATAGGGAAGCAATGAATTATTTCCAAACTCTCTTTAAAAAGGATTCTATGAATAAGGAGTTTGAGAGCATTTTAGGCATTATTCCAAATATTATTTTAGTGGAACATAATTCCTTTTTTTAGAAGGAGGTTATTTTTGAGGAGGTGAACTCAACTCTATTTTCAATGCAAGGGGATAAGGACCTAGGTCCTGATGGATTTCTAGCTTTTTTCTTTCAACAACTTTGGGGCATCTTTGGTGAGGATATGTGGAGAGTGGTTAAAGAATATAGATTAGAAGGGGTTGCTCTAGGAGCTTTGAATAATTCTTTGATTTCATTGATTCCTAACAGAGAGGAAGCACACACTTTTGAGGATTTTAGACACATATCTTTGTACAATACTGTGTATAAAATCATTTCAAAAGTGTTAGAATTTAATCTTTCCTTGGTTATTTATGTATTTAATAGGATAAACCAAGGTATCCTAATGTATTTTGTCCTCTAGTCCAAGTGGGAGGACATGTCATATTTGTAATTCCTTTAATAAGGAAAATAGATATTCCTCCTTAAGAGGAATCTCACATGTGTCTCACACACAAGTATGAATGTGGCACTCATTCACATAGGGAGTTAGATGCAAAATCCTTCACTAATCTCTACTTATAGAGATATTTCTCCACACACTTGACACCAATTTTTTTGACATTTTCTCTCACACATTTTCTCTCCTCTTGTAGTTCTATCATATTGTATTGAGCTACTTGCTCATATTCCTTCTCTCTCTCTCTACGCTTTTCATGCCTCATTTATAATTCACAGGGTTTTTTTTATGCTTTTCCCTTTCAAAATCTTGTCTCCTCTTTGCTTATTTTTTGGTGAATGCTCCTAGTTCTTGCACTAATTCATGGTAATTTTTCTTACTCCTCACTCTTGGATTAAACAACTTCCTGCAATTCCATATTTTGTTCTTTATCATTTTAACATGGTATCAGAGCAGGTTGGTTTAATCTCATTTTGAGTGTACAGGTGAAGGAGCTACCATATCTTGGAGCACTCCAAATCGGAGACTCTCGAGAGAGTTTATTGCTAATATATTGTTTTTTGTCTAATCTGGTCAAGAGGATATTTCAAATTTTTTTAGGTTTGGCTAGTTTACCGCCAGACCCGGTTGATCTATTGGATACATTATTGATTTGTTTTGTGCAAGATCTGAAAGTAATTCTCATATCTAACTCCTTTTGCATGTTTTGGCTCTATACTTGTATGTTGGTTTTTTATTGATCTATCTTATTTGATCTATAGGTTTAACAAATTTATATCTCTATCTCTGCATATTTCTGGATGTTGATATCTCTAGTTTTTTGTTTAATCTATCTCTACTAACATTTTTTTGTCTGCAAATTTTCATATCATCGGTTTGTTGCAGGTTCCTTGCTCTCAGCATCTCTGGTTACTCTTTTCTATCCATTTCCTTGTTTCCAGATATCTATCCTAAATCTATATCTTTGTTATTTCCATATTCAACATATATTTTCTTTCATTATATCTAGTATTTGTTAATATATTTCATTATATCTCTCGCAACTTTTATCTTTTTTTCCTTTACTATTTAAACTTCTTAACTTTACGATCTTTTAATCTTTCCTATTTTTTTTCTGTGCATTTCACAGCTTTTGCCTAAATCTTTAACATTATCATTCATCTTCTTTACAGCTTATACATTAATTCTTTATGATTTTCTATTTGTATTGTTTCTAATATCCTTGCCAGGGCTTCATACCTTTTTCATTGAGCATCCTGGTTTGTGACGTGTTTCTTAGGCAGGGTCGAGCTAGCTTACATGCATAGGCTAAGGTGATTTTGAGAGACAGCATGAGGCGACAGAGAGACAAACGGTGCTTTGTGAATCTTGCTCATAAACTGCATCTTACTACTTTATACGTTTCATTCTACATCTCTGTGCGCAGATTTTCCATCTTCATTGCATGTCTGTTTCATTGCCTGTTATTTTACGTAGCTTCCTTGCAAGGGATAGAATTTTCTTTACATGCATTCTTTTGTTGTTTACTTAGCCTTCTCCAGTGCAACCAAGCCATTTGGAATTATTCTTATTCCCTGCACAACCCAGCTGCTAGAGTTCTCTTTTTTAGTTCTAAATGCATTTCCTTTTAATAATTTTAGTATTATGATCATTGTGTCTTACTCTTGCAGGTCATTATTATATTTGTATATATATCATTTCTAAGTAACTTTTATTTGGTAGCTCTACCTCCTGTTCTATCATTTTTTGGAGGTTATCATTATTCTAACTTCATCATTACTTTATTCTTTTATATACGTTGCAGGTTATCCTAGATATCTCTGACCATTCTCTAATGTTTTTTTTTAGCTACAGGTTTTATCATTTGATTCTTATTCCTTTTAAACTTGCAGATTATTTCTTTGCATTCCATCATTACATTTTTTTAAAATTTATAACTGCAGGTTGCATTATCTTATTCTTCATTCTAACGTCTGTCGTTCTGCAGGGTTTCACATTCTTGCATATCTGATTCTAATGTGTTTTTCCAGCTCTAATACTCTTGCAGATTTTAATATTTTACTACATCTATTTGCTTGTCTTGCAGGGTCTGTCATATATCTTCTTTAATTTGTTTATATCTCTATCCATTTCAAGTTCCATATTTATTCATATCTAGTTTTACAATCTCTGTTTCTGGAGTTCACGCGAGCTGTAAAATCTCATTTTTTTTACTATTTCGATTCATCATAGCTCATTGCAAGATTCTGTTTGGGCTGGACATTTTGCTGTTATACAATTCATTTCATTTAACTTTTTTTGCCTTCTTCATCATAATTTCTAATGCCTCTATTCAAGTCTCTCTGCATTTGTATCTGCATTTGCAAAGTCTCCCATACATTTTTATTTGTAGTTTTTGCATTATATAAATCAAAACAAGGATATAATATGGTAGTCGACTCAATCAAGGCCATTGATAAAACATCAAACTTGATACTTTCAAAGGCATACAAATATTGACAAAGACAGTCCTCGTGCTTGTCTACGGCTTCATATTTTGAATATATATACAAATCACACGAACCTGTGTGTACACTGCAATTTGTTAATCGTTGTATATTACTTCAATCGTATCTTTCATTGCTATCATTGTTTTGTATGGTTGAAGAAGAAATATTATAACTTCTCTTCTATCTTTAGCGGATTTCAATTATCATTACAATAACATTTTTTAATATTGCAGGCCAATCATTTTTATTCCTTTGTTGTAGCTCTAACATTTTTTTTGCAGGCTGGCTATAAATACCTTCGCTCTATCATTACTTTGCAGTCCTTCATTTCATTTATTGTTAATATATATCTGCCATCTAATAATTATCTTTAAGTTTTATCTTATAATTGGAAGTTAATCATTTTGTTTTGCAGGATTATCATTTTTTTGCAGGTTGATTGCTATTATTTTCTGTGATTCATCTAATTTTTAGTATAGTTGCATTTTCTTTGACCCTTTTAATTTGGTAAAATCTTTAATTACATATTGTATCTATTTCCATTAGTTTAACTTTATTCATTTAATTCTTAGTTTAAAATTTAACTCATTTAATTTTATTAATCATGTTCAACAATTTTTTCGTTTAACAAAAATTTTGTTTTTATCTTTCTGTGTAAACAAATTAAATTTATCTGATAAACATTATTCTATTTATCCTTTTATTCACTAATTTACTCCTGATATTTTTTTATTATTAATTCCTAGCTAATTCTTGTTAAGCTTCTAATAAAATTTTAATTTTTTTTTAATTATCTCTATTGTAATTGTAATTTTGTTTCATCATGCCAACATTAATGCCGCAGCTTAAACTTACTAGTTCAAATTATTATATTTGGAGGCCGCACATGCTTAATTTTCTAAAATATCGTCACCTTTTGGATATTGTGACTTTACCAAATCTGAAACCGACATCCATTGCTCCTCAAGTTGACCAGGATTCCTGGCAGTTCAACGATGAGGAAGCGTTTGGTCTAATTGGACTCTCTTTAAATCCAGACTTATATTACCTTATCGCCGATTGTACTGAGGCTCATCAAGCTTGGCATATCTTGGAAAACACATTTCAAACTCACCAAAACTCTACACCAAACTGTGACATTCTGTATCCTTTTAATGACTTTCCTATTTGGGATGACCCTTGTGATGATGCTTGTTTTGGGGATGATCCCCTCGCTTCCTATTTTCCTCATAACGATAACATGTTACAAATTGATGATATTTCTTATACCTATTCTTCTTTGGATGATATTTTAGCATGAAGATGAAATTGTTAATATATTTATCAATGTCACTTTGCCATTATGCATTACAGGAGATTATGTTCCTATTTTCTCCAAAGTAGACTATGAATTTTGTGACACTCAAATGGTGATTATGGAGGACCAACCTCCTTCTCTAAACTCTAATCTTATTGATGATATTATTGATGGTGATTGTCCCATTTCTCTTTATTATGTATCTAGTGTTGATTCCATTTGGTTTACAAAATCTCTTTATGAAATGAATAATGTATTTAATGATTCTCAATCTATTTTTACTTTATCAGATTTTAATGACTCATATCAAAAGGGAGATCCCAATTATGGGAGATCCACTTGTGGTTATTCTCTTTTTTCAGGTGATATTCCTTGGAGAAGAAACTATGTACTTGAACATTTGGGCCTATCTCAACAAGCACCTAAACCTATGCATTACAACACTCAAAGGACTCCTATTTCAAGATTGAAGCATTTATCATTGCACCATCACCTTATATCAACTCAAAATGAAGAAAATCAAGCTTTCCTCCTCTACTACAAGAAGGATAATCCAGTTGCAGATTTTTGTAATTACCCCAAGTAAAGATTAAAGGGGGGTGTTAGAATTTAATCTTTCCTTGGTTATTTATGTTATTAATAGGATAAACCAAGGTATCCTAATGTATTTTGTCCTCTAGTCCAAGTGGGAGGACATGTCATATTTGTAATTTCTTTAATAAGGAAAATAGATATTCCTCCTTAAGAGGAATCTCACATGTGTCTCACACACAAGTATGAATGTGGCACTTATTCACATAGGGAGTTACATGCAAACTCCTTCACTAATCTCTACTTATAGAGATATTTCTCCACACACTTGACACCAATTTTTCTGACATTTTCTCTCACACAATTTCTCTCCTCTTGTAGTTCTATCATATTGTATTGAGCTACTTGCTCATATTCCTTCTCTCTCTCTCTCTATGCTTTTCATGCCTCATTCATAATTCACAGGGTTTTTTTATGCTTTTCCCTTTCAAAATCTTGTCTCCTCTTTGCTTATTTTTTGGTGTATGCTCCTAGTTCTTGCACTAATTCATGGTAATTTTCCTTACTCCTCGCTCTTGGATTAAACAACTTCCTGCAATTCCATATTTTGTTCTTTATCATTTTAACAAAAAGTGATGAAAATAGGTTGAAGAAGGTGTTAGATGTAGTCATCTTAGTGTAGTAGGGGTTTATTTGCAAGTCTCAAATATGAGGGTTAGTAGCATCAGATTATCTAAAAAATCACAAATAATCAACTACTAAACACATTGAAGCCTTCCAAACAATAAAATAACAAGCAAGCATAATTAATTGAAATAAAAAATCACAACAAACCATCCAATACTATGAAAATTTTGTTGCTTCTCTTTTCTATGTTTGGGATGTGGCCTTAGTGGTGATCTGAAAACATCCAGACTCAAAGCTCCCAGAAAATATGATAATAGATTTGACTACTTGATTAAAAAACCTGCTTAAGTTCGATATATAATTAAGAGATGAAATTGTGAGGAATGAGGGTTGCTTGAATAAAAATCTATGGTGTAATGGATGATTAAGATTAATCAAAGAAAATCAAGATCAACAGATGAGATAATTCAAGACTGAAAAAGATTCATGAAAGTTTCCAATTTAACTCGAAAAATGAAGAGTTGAAAAAGAAAAAGGTAAGATTGGATAGATATATTTGATTTTGAGGAGATAAAGTTTCCAAAACTGAAAATTAGAAGAAAGGAAAGATTTTGTTTTTCTTTTGATTTTAAAAGATATTTTGATTTTCAATTTATGAGCATTTTTTCAATTTCCAAAATATATAATTGCTCATAATTTTGATTTTTTGAATTTTTAGAGGATTCAATTAAATGATAAAGGTTAATTAATTTAATTTGGAGGAATACTTAGATAATTTGAATAATTAAATTCAAACTATAGGACAGTGGAAATTGAATTGAATTAATCAATAAAGATTAATTAATTAAGTTTAATTAATTAAATAATATTAATTATTTAATTAAAATTTAAGGAATGATTAGGTGATTTAAAGATTAGATTTAGGAGGAAAATAGATAATTAATTAATGATTAAAGAACCATTAATTAATAGCTAAATAATTAGTGACTTTAATGTTAACTCGCAAGATGTCCATTTTTGGGTGTCTACATTTGCCCCCCTTTGATACAATGCGATTTTGAAGAAAATTAGTTAGAAGAATGAATTAGTTGGAAGGAATGAACTTATGATATCTATGATGATGTACCGAGTTGTTGCCAGATAGTTTTCACCATTTTCATCATCGTGCCTTATTTGAAAAGAAAGATATTCAAATGCACCCAGATACTGACCATCTGGATATCACTACAATCTCTATTGAAGCAAGCAAAAAACAAACAATGAATGTTTGACTTTGTCCTAGGGTTGTCTCAGATCATGTGTGTATGTGGCTACTAGATGTATGACAATAATTATCACATTCACTGCACATCATCCTTGGTCCATAATTTTATCAAACACTTCACAAACAATTAACAAAGAAAATAAGATTTATGAACCATCATAGCCACTCTCACCACTCAATTGTATCCTTGAGGAGAATAGGAACACAATCATGAAATATAAATTGATAATGGATTGGCTTTACCAAATTTTCCAAAAACCTTATTGATCATTGATTGGTTTGATTAGATACAAATGTGTTTGGTTTCAGATTTGGAGTACTTGTATAAGACTGACCTATCTGGTTTCAAGTGTATCCATGACTGTATAATAAAATCGATTGGTTGATTGATTTGGTTTGATTGATTGATTGATGACAAATTAGATTGTTGATAAAGATGGATCTTATGATTCTATTGTCGATTTATGAAGCTCATTATTTTGACTTAAGTTTACATGTTTGATCATCATTTTCTGCTTGTCGTGACAGAGATAGGTTTTATTGTAGGATTTTGATGTGTTTTGATTTTTTTATTTATTTTATTGGTTGGTTTCTTAAGGACATTTTCTGATGTTTTTGGTCCATCATAGGGTTCATATATTTGGAGTCGAGGTATGTGTGGCATATCACATAGGTGAAGGCCCTTATTATAGACACCCCCAACATTGATCCACTTGATGAATATTATTATGTTCTTCAAAATTTTCAATTGTTTCAGGATCATATATGATGTTTTTGATCATTTTTTCAGGACATTTTGAAATTTTTTTTTGTGATTTTGAAATTTTTTTTTTGAGATTTTCTTAGGACGAGTATTTGAATGTTTTTGGATTATTTCAAGACTTTTTACAATGTTTTTGGATTTCTTTCAGGACTTTTATCTAGATGTTTTTGAAAATTCTTCAAGCTTTAATGCTATTTTTAGGGATTTTTTTAGGAGTTTTGATGAAACTGCCCCCAGTTTGGCTAACCAATACAAGTCATGGATAAGCGTGAAGGCTCGACAAGTTATGCTTGTTGGTTTTGGGTTTAATGTGCACAGTAGCATTTTCTAGTAAGTACAAACTGATCATTTAGATTCTTTGATGGTGGAGTAGGACTTCAATACATGGTGCATGTTTGCCAGGTTTTCACCAAGGTACCTACCCAATAGCACATGTTTTCCAGGTTTTCACCAACGAGTGATTTTTTTCTGTTTACTTTTTGTCTATTTTTCAACCAAGTAAACTATTATCTGCATGTCTCAAATATGAGGGTTAGTAGCATCAAATAATTTTAAAAATCATAAATAATCAACTAGTAAACACATTGAAGCCCTACAAACAATATAATAATAAGCATGAATGATTAATTGAAATAAACAATAATAGAAAACCACCTCGCAATACTGTGCAACTTTTGTTGCTTATCTTTGCTATGTTTGAGATGTGGCCTCAATAGTGATATGGTAGCATCCAAAATCAAAGCTTTGAGAAAATATGATAAAAGATTTGATTACTTGATAAAAAAACCTGTATAGTTCGATATATAATTGAGAGATGAAATTGTGAGGAATGAGGGTTGCTTATATATAAATCTATGGTTGAACGGATGATCAAGATTAATCAAAGAAAATTGAGATTAATGGATGAGATAATTCAAGACTGAAGAAGATTCATGAAAGTTTCCAATTTAACTCAAAAAGCGAAAAGTTGAAATAGGAAAGATAAGATTGTATAGATATCTTTGATTTTGAGAAGATAAAGTTTCCAAAACTGAAAAATTAGAAGAAAGGAAAGATTCTATTTTTCTTTTGATTATAAAAGATATTTTGATTTTTAGGACTTTGATTTCAATTTATGAGCATTTTTTCCATTTTCAAAATATATAATTGCTCATAATTTTGATTTTTTAGATTTTTAGAGGATTCAATTAAATGAGAAAGGTGAAATTAAAAAGAAATTAGATGAAATTAAATAAAATTAATTGCAAATGAAATTAATTAGAAATTGATGGGAAATTAAATTAATTTGGGAAATTACTTTAATTTGGAGGAATAATAGATAGTCCGAATAATTAAATTCAAACTATAGGATAGTGGAAATTAAATTTAATTAATCAATAAAGATTAGTTAATTAAATAATATTAATTATTTAATTAACACTTAAGGAATGATTAGGTGTTTAAAAGATTAGATTTAGGAGGAAAATAGATAATTAATTAATGATTAAAGAACCATTAATTAATAGTAGAATAATTAGTGATTTTAATGTTAACTCGTAAGATGTCCATTTTTGGGTGTACACTTAGAGGAACAAAGTGGCTTTTCCTAGAATATATCATTTGTTGAAGGAATTATAATTTCCCATGAGGTGATTCATTCAATTAGGAGTGCTCAATTAGATAGAATGTTTGTTAAACTTGATATCAGGAAGGCATATGAACAAGTTGATAGAGAATTCTTGTTGAAGGTATTGGAAATATTTAGCTTTGGTTAGTAGTGGGTTTTATTGGTGAAAATTTGTATTTGTATGCCATACTTCTTTATGTTAGTGAATGATAATCTATACGACTTTTTTTCATGTTCTAGAAGACTTTGCCAAGGGGATCGCATTTTTCCCTTTTTGCTAGTTATTATGGTAGAGAGTTGGGTCGACTGATTAGAAAGAAAAAAAAAGAGATGGTCGATGGAGAGGTGTAAGGGTGGTCGAAGGAGTTGAAAGTGTATTCCACCTCTAGTTTGTAGATGATACATTATTGATGGGGGAAACCTCTCTTAAAGAAGCATGAGTAATGAGAGAAACCATTGATGATTACAACCAATGTTTGGGTAAAAAAAAAACAAATTGGCATAAATCATAAATTTTATTTTCCAATACAAAGATGGACAAAGAGTTGGAAATCTTGAGAATTCTGAATATCAAAACATGAGCTCTTCTAGGAAGATTCTTAGGCATCTCATTATTTTCAGGAGTAGGTAAGTCACCCATTTGGAATAATCTCCTTGATAAATGTAGCAATCTTGTAGAAGGATGGAAGAGAATATAGTTAGCTTTAGCAGGTCATATTTTAATGTCAAAATCAGAGGTTTCTATTATTATCCTATTCTTGATGACCTGCCTAAAAATTCCACGAGGCATTGTAAGAGAAATAGAAAAAAGAATGAGGAAGTTTTTTTTGGAACAAAGGTCACGATCAGAAAAAAATTCTATTTTTCACTTGGGAGAAGATATGCCAACCTAAATCAATAGGAAGTGCAAGTCTATGAAATTTCCAACTGATGAATGAGGCTATGGGTGCTAAATTAGTTTAGAACATGTATCAACTTTCACATCAAAGATGGTAAAAAATTCTAAGGTCTAAATACTTGGATAACCAAGACAAGTGTAAGATATTTACTATACAAAACCCTTCAAGATGATTGGCTATATGGAATATTATGATGGTTTGTTATCCTCTGGTCATAAATCACATGTTTTGGTTGATAGGGGATGGAAGGTCTCCTAATTTTTGGATTGATTCATGGGATGGCCAAAAAATTTTCGGTGAGGATCCAAGAATGGGAGAAATACAAATATTTGCATGTCCTTAGTGGGGTTCAAAAGTTAGACATTTATTAGAAAGGGAACCAAATAGTGAGTTGGGAGAATGGAAGTGGAAATCACATGATTTAAATACTTTGAGAAGTTATTATAGAGCCCTATTGTAAAATATATCCAATGAAAGATCAATGTTTATGTTAGACGATAAGGATAAAATTATTTGATGCCAATATTAGAAAGGAGGGTACTTGGTGAATATTGGATATAAAATTCTAGAAAGATCCACTATTCCTGAGGATTGGACAATGTGTTGGTTCCAAAACAAACAGATTGTAGAATTATAAGGTTTATGTCAATTCCTATGATGTAATTGTTAGGATTAACAAGACAGAAATAACAGTTACATGCAAATATAACCAATATCAAAAAACAATAAACCACAGATAAGAGAACGCAAGACATAAAGATTTAACATGGTTCACCTAATCCCTGGGCTACGTCCACCAACAACAAGTCCAATATTTTATTATCCAGTGATTACAACTTGATTACAATCCGTAATCCCTTACAACTCAATACTGCTGCAAGAAGCTACTAAAACATACATCATAATAAAATCCCTAACCCTAATAAATTTTATACAAGTTTATTTTTCCGCTTTAGGGTTACAACATGTCGGCCAGAAAAATAGCCGAAAATATTAGCTAGAAAAGTTGTCGGAAAATAGGCGGAAAAATAGGGCCATTTTTTTTCCACTATGCCAGCTAACCTAGAGCCAAAAAAATACAATGAAGACATCTCTTGTAAGATTTGGCTATACAATGTAAGCTGTTACATGTGATATAAGAAACAATTCATTGAAGTGTACATTATATATGCAACCATTGAACAAAATAAAGAGCCCTAATCCAACGAAAAATCCTTACAAACATTTGAGAATTTAGGGCATAAATCCATTACAAAATTTGCTTCCAAAGATATGGTTGAAATGTGTTCATAGAAAAATTGGGATATTCAAAGCAAAATTAAGGTGACTGTGGTTACTCTTCCGTGGATGAGGGATCTGCAATTCCTTGCGGGTAGTGTATACCCCGATTGACTGAGAGTGAAGATGCAAGCTCCTCACACAATCCACCTGAAACTGAGGTCAAGGTTTCCCTTGCAGAGGGTTGTAAGCATGACCAACCATCATTCAAAGTCTGGTGATTAGGGATATCAACACCCCAACTGGAAGAGTAGGCCTTAGTTTGTGAGCTTATATTGAGGTCTGGCACTAGAGCCGAAAGAAGACTTCATGTTTGTGCTGATTCTGGAGCCCGCGAAGCCGCATCTACTGCATTGTCTAGCTCGAGGATGTCCAGGAGAGCGGCCACTCTGGAACGAATTCTAGAGGCCACCGAAACATTGATGTCGCAACCATGAGAATGGAGTGTCGTTCTAATATGTCTAAAATTTTGCCTATCCAAGGCATGTTTTATGTTGTCATAAACGAGCATATAGGGATGGTTACTCTGAATAAAGTGCTTGGGGAAAAAGCCTCCAAGGAGAGTGTATCCATCCCACATGTTATAATGCAAGACTGCCCACTTGAATTTTTCTAGGCAAAGGAAATCCTTATCTACAACCTTTTTGTAAACAATGTCTAGCAATTGTGTACTTTGCAAAATGTCCATGGCATTAGGAAAAAAAACCGACATTGCCTAAGATGGGTAGATGCACCATTTTCCCTAGGATTTTTAATTTCATCCCCAAGGAATTCCTTCACAACTCTGTGTATGCGGATGTTGTTCAAAATAAACATATTGTTAGAAAGTAAAGTCCACCAAGATAACTGAGAGGGGGGGGGAGGTGAATTAGTTATCAGATAATTATAACCTTTATCAACTTTAACAACATTTAACCATGTAAGCAATGCAATTACCAACCATAGAAAGATATTCATACACAATGACACAATAACACAAGATATGTTGACTAGGGAACCTCTTGATCAAAGAGTAAACCACGGTGGGAATGATGCCCACAAAAGATGCACTAATATAAATATTCCTTGTGAAAGGATGGACTCTGTTAGGAGTCTTATGAAATACATTCAGTACATATGAATCCTTGTTAGGAGATTTTGAATCCCTGTTAAAAGATTCTAACCCTGTTAGGAGTTATGGAAGACAGAAGGACCCACTGCCCAAACAACTTCAGGGTAAGATCACTGAACACACTATCCAAATGACCTTAATATTATTCAGTAGAATAATATGAAATATGTTACCTCCTTACTATGCCAAACCGCACTCACTGCTACACCAGATCTCAATTCCAGATCTCTGTACTTCGCATGTCTTCCTTCACAATTTTGCTTTCACAACTTCATTAGCTCTTTCCTTCACTTCATGCTTACATTCGCACTCAACCATACCATGCTCACACTTCTTTCACATTGCTACAACTTCTATAATAAAGAAAAACATTCCTTCCTTTATACTGTGTGTGTGAATTTTGTACCTGATCTGTAGACACAACACTTCAGTAAAACATTAGAAGTTATCTTAAAATCAAAATATGCAACAAATTGAAAACTAATCTAACTAGGTGATTTAATGCCTTCTAGTAGATGCGAGTATGTATTCTCAGATTGGACCGAGGTCAGTGACCTTGACGACACCTAAACCAAGGATTTGAATGCAAAATCTAGATATGGAATGTATGCAATTAATCTATTTTTTTAGATTTTCTGTGCAATAAGATGATGAAAACTTGATATGAATCTATGCTAATAATGATATGAAAACAAAGGTGATCTCACAAAGCTATTGATTTTCAAAGAAGCTTCGATTCTCCAGATAGAAATTCGCCAGCATAAGTTTGCACAATTATGAGATGATTTGAGATGAGCTGAAGCCTTAATTTATAGAAATCCAGGGCTTTGGAGATGCATGGAAGAAAGCCATAAATCACTCAAATAACTCAGGTTGATTTTTGAGTTATTTTTAAATAAAGGATATTCAACTCACAAAAATATGCAAAAGCAGAGTTTAACTCAAAATAGAGTTTAGCTTTAATTGATAATTGATAGTTGTCTGCTTTTCTGATTGTGCATGTTTTATTTATGAATTAATTTAATAATAAAGTGATTTATTTCCAACTTAACTGATTTTGAAAAATAAAACAATTGATTTATGGGTTAACAAATCATTTAATCAAACTTTTATTCAAAAATAATATCATTAAATATGACAACTTGCTTTAATTAATTAAATACGAATTTAATCAATTAATGATAGGAATTTTGATTTATTGTCAAATTTAAATAATAATAATTTAGGAATAAATATAATTAACTTCAATTAAATAATTAAGTGGCAGAATTAAATCTAATTAATTAAATATTGAGAATATTCAATTAATCAAACTTTAGGATAAATTGGATTTATCACCAAATAATCATTAAATCAAAGATAATTAGGAATATTGCTAGGAATATTCCCTGATGCAGAATTTATGATAATCAATTAGGATTCGATAATGTTCAGATGTGCCTTTGGTTAGGACTTTGATGTCGATTTCGTTCAATTTGTCGATATAGGAGGTTAATGAACCTATAGCCCATTTTTGGGGTATTACATTTTGCCCCTCTTTGAATTGCTGTGTGAAGTGCAGTGGTTCAAAGACAATCTATGTATGATGTTGAAATTGATGTTTGAAATTGATATTGATATGAAACAGAAGCTAATTGAAAGATTTGATATGAAGATAATAGGTCCTGAATGACCAAAGATAATGTTAACTATAACAAAAAATGAACCGATGATTGCGAAAAAGTGTCAAAACGTCTGATTTTGAACCTTATGATTGTGAAGAAGTGAGTGACTGATTCCAAACCTGATTGTCCTTATATTGAATCAGATTGGTATCACATCCAAACCCTTCAGTTTCTGAAGAACCAAGGAAATAACACAATTGAACCGATAGTTACAAAACTGATACCCTTTACAAGATTAAGAGAATGCCAGATTGATATGGATCTCGATGAATCTGATATGCCCTGAGTGATGATTGATTTGACCCGAGTGATGAGGTCTTTTGATGAATTAGCAACTAGACGTGGTTGTTGTCTTGATTACTAAGGAAAGATATGATTTCAAATTTAGATTACAGACTTTGAATGATATGCAATACCATGCCCCCTTCGGGATTAAAATTGAAATCTGACAAGAAAAGTTAGCGTGATATGGTTCAAAAGCATGTTAATTGATTTGAGAAGTGGGTAAACACGTTTGAGAACACATTCTGCATCATTTGGAGGTCCTGAAGACCAAGTTTGACTAGGCGTGACCATGAGTTGACCATGGTTAACCAAGTTGAAATTTTGATAGATTGATGTAAGATAATCAGTTAAGTTGAATTCTGGATTTCTGTGATGATAGAAGGTTGATTATGCAAGTAGTTGACCGTCCTGGGTCCAAAAATTTTAGATCATGATTTTGACATAGTAAATGATCTTAGATTTTGATTTTGATCCCGAAAATGGATTCAGAACGTCGAAATTAGCTAGGGGTGCAATTTTCATGAAAAATGAAGCACTTTTGAAAATTAGGTCAAAAAGCTATATAAAGGCCCGAAGGGTCATTTTCAATTCATTTCAACCTTTTGACTTTGGAGATTCTATGGAACCCTCTGAGTGAGTAAATGGCAGAACCAAGGGTACTTGTGAGTTCGCATCGATTTGAGCGCAGCCAGAGACACCAAAGACCTCGGACCTATGGACATCCAGTAGGTGGACCTCTGTACCTCGCTGAAAATTCCATTTTTGCATGTTTTTATAGCTTTTTAGAATCTTTTCGTATGTTTTTCCATTTTTGAATTTTGTGTGCATGAAAAGTCATACGACTCCCCAGTGGGACTCGTACGATTTTTCAATTGTAGATATGTTGTCATTTCATGACCCCCCAAGAGTCGTATCAGAGGGACCCATGTGTCGTACGACATTCCGTTGGGTCCCTCATAACTCATACGAGGGTCATTCCAGTGTCATCTAACTATCCTTTTTTGTTTGGTTATATACTAAAAGTTGTACAACTTTTCATGCCAGTCTATACTGTCGTATGGAAAATAGCGAGCTAAAAACTCAACTTTAGGACCAAATTTTGAATGTTCTGATGCTGTAACCTGATTTTGGATCTGTTAACGCACCTTCTAATATATCAAACTGCCCCTTGTCTGTACCTATGATTTTGTTTGTGACTAAATTACTGATAGGATTCCCCTTCTTTTTTGTTGGTCTGTGTAGGTTACATACCTTGATGTTCATGTTCGACATTCATATCTTGCTACTCAAAGGCTATGCATATCACTTTCTGACCCCATGAGAGTACACCTTGCTACGTGTGGTTTTGAGTTCCTGATTCAGTTACCTGATATTAGGGTAAATCATGGTTTATTGACAGCTCTGATTGAGATATTTCATTTGGAGACCCAGACATTTCACTTGCCTATAGGGGAGATGATCGTGACCCCTGAGGATGTGTATAGGATTTTGCGTATTCCATTTCATGCTAGTAGGAGACCCGAGTACGTGAGTTCTGGGAACTTAGGATTAGTTGCTTTTAGATGTATCTTCAGAGATGACACCCAGATGACTTCTTCGATTTCCTAGGAGTTACTTGTATAGAGATATGGCTAGACACACCGATTGGAGTGTATTATAGCAGGTATGATTGGTGCTATCATCATGTCTGACCGTCAGCAAAATGGTCTTTTGATGGGATGGGAACCCATAATAGCATGTTTGATGGCCACTCCCTCTGAGTTGGCTTGGGGTCAGTGCCTCCTGGCACACATGTTCTCGGAGATGCATGAGATTGTATACCATGAGAGTAGATCATTTGCAGCGGGAGCTCTTGTATTACAGATATGGGCATGGGAGCACATCCCAGTAGTGAGACCAGTGTATCAGACACAGCGACAGCCTCAAGAGCCAGTGATATATACATACACAGTATATGTGACACAGGTACGGATGGGACACCCTGAGTACTAGAGGTGGTGTCTGGATGATATGACTTTTGTGCATTAGAGACCATATGTAGGCATTGAGCCTTGGCCTACCACTCGAGAGCACTTCAATTATTTCTTTCATAGCAGGATACTGATAGACTGAACCTCTACTATCCTTGAGACATTCCTTATCACTAGAGTATGGCGGCAGTATGGATGGATTCATGATGCCCCAGAGGACTACACTACTTATGCTCAAATTGCGTGAGAATTTGGTTTAGGTTGGTCTACCAGATTATCTTACGCTTTATGCTCATAGGAGTATAGTGCCATAGTTGGTAGAGATTGGGAGTACCATCCTCAGGTACTCGATGCAAGGGTCACAAATAGATTTTTATCATGGTTAGTAGACCACCCCATTCACAGGTTTTCAGATCCTACGAGCTGATTCCCTCCATGGAGGAGGCAATGGACATGACAGGTGCTCCTATGCCATAGGGTCCCAGACTAGCACAGGCTCCGATGATACATCCTACACCCCCAAGACCTAGAGCGATGGCTCCACCACAGAGACCATCTAGACAGATGAGGCCCCCTCATCCCACTACTTCTTCAGTAGGGAGATCTACCGATACACAGAGATGAAGCAAAGGAGAGAGAGGTACATTGGGAGGTATATGTGCAGTGGATGATGTTTTAGCAGCTGAGCAAGTACCAGGTGGTGTGGATATTGATGTGGTACAGGATGATGCCACTTTTGATTTAGGTGCAAAGGTCAGATGCTGCAAGGTGCACAGAGCAGAGACAAGAGAGTGGCCTGCAAAGGACACAAAGATTCCAATAGCTGATGTTGATCTAGTTGTTCCTCCTGCCCCATAGGAGACCATCAGATGTCTCAGAGTTCAGGTCAGGGACTTGAAGATATGTAGTGCTAGGTGGGAGGAGAGATTCATAGAGGCTGATAGGTAGTGCACTGCACTCATGAGGGAGGTACAACAGTTACAGGCAGAGGTGATCCATCATACCTTGAGATCATCATATTATGTATCAGCTTATTATTCTGCCATTCTTGTAGCACAGAGAGTTCCTACCTACTTGCAGTTTATGATGGCATCAGAGGGAGTGAGGGCACCCAGAGCAGAGGCAGTACCAGATGCACCACCTCCTCCTCCACTAGATGCAGAGGATCATGCTGATAGTTGATTGATCTGTGATATGTTCTGACATTTTTGATCTATTGATTCTAATATACTATACTTTTTTGATCATTGATATACTGTACTGATTCTGATAGCTCAGTTGAGCTCATTCTTTTGTACACTGTGCCAGTAGTGCACCCCTAACTAGTTCAAGACTTTTTGATGTATATGAGATCGATATGTTGGTTGTGACTTCATATGTACTTGTCATGTTTCGATTATGATGATATCATGTGATGTTTATGCTATGGATAGTGTATAATGTATGTATGGATCAATGCAATGCAATGATTTCTTTCATATGTATGGATGTTATGCAAATGTATTTGATTATGGAAAGATGTATGTATGATTTATGCTTATGCACATGGATGAATCCTAATGCAACAAATGATTATGATATGTAAATGCAACGATACACATGATATGTTTTGCAGGTATGATGAAGACAAGTACTCAGTCTTATGTCAAAAAGGATATTTAACCTAGGAGGATAAGTGCTTGCGATTCGGTGAAGAGACCTTCGAGTTTGGTTTCAGCTCTTGTTAGATTTGAAGAGACATTTGAAGAATTGTTTAAGCATTGAAGTTTTTTTAGCCATTGTGAGATCATGCAAACATGCAAAATGCAAAGAAACATGCAAAATGAAATGCAACCTAAGACCTAGGACCTAGTCACTGATCATGTGTCGGTTATTCTCATCATTGAATTTTTAGGTAACTGGATAAATCAATACAATGCCCACTAGTTATGAAACCATAGACATATGAATATCAATTTGTATACGCAAGAATCAATACAACACCCACTGACTAGGAAACCATGGATATATGAATATTGATTTTATTTTTGGAATGTTGGATTAGATATAAGCACCAAGGCACAAACGCCAAGATGACTTGAATATCATGTCCATTTTGATATAGCAATTTGTGAAAGCATCAAAACATAAACATCATGATGACCAGAATATGCCTTGCGTTGCAAACACATCAAACAGTCAAGAGATCATTCTAAATCCAATGTGAATTACCTGTAGCGACCCTTTATCATCCACATCCTTAGGCAAGATCACATTTCACAATAGGAGAAAGAAATCACTCAAAAAGAGAATAGTTAGATCAAACTTCCTTGAATTTTTTGGGTATCAATGGTCGAGGTACGCATGGCCATCCAATTCAAGGTTGAGGCTCTTACAGTCGGACACCATTTCAATCTAGAATTTCCAAAGTTGTTAGATTTTCACATACAAGCAGAAGACAAAGAAAAGATTGTGCCCTCATCACTCTCTAAATCCTATAAAGGACATTATCGAAGAGCTCGAAAGGAGATAATATGCAAAAATCTCAATGTGAATCAGTAAGCATACAAGGAGATAAAAGCATGTAAAAGCATAGATTGTTTTCAGTTTGTGTTTGATGTTTGATTGTGTTGTTGTAGATGCAAAATCCTTTCTAGAGACAAGATTGATTGACTGACTCGAATGAAGCTTCAAAGGACTCTGACTGAATATGATACGTCTAAGATACATTGGAGGCCATAGGATATGACATTGATTGCCCCCAAGTTTTAACATTGATAGGATACCAACGCTTGAGCTGATTGGTGTACAAACTGACTTATTGGAAATAGGAATGTAGAAACAAACCGGGAGATATGTACAAACTAAAGCAAGACTGAAAGCTGGGAAAGACCAAGATTGCGCTAATAGATGGAGCATTTTGAAACAAGTGGCACCCATTTGTTGGGTTTTCACCATCTTGGTAGAGATTCTATTTTTGCTACCAAGGTGCCTGTTTCCAAGTTTTCACCAAGGCACTTTTTCTTTTTCTCATTTTTTTGTATTTTTCATATTTTCAATTTTTTTTTGATATTTTTGATATTTTTTGATTTTTTTGTGAATCATCAAGGCGCCTATTGCTAGGTTTTCACCAAGATGTTCATTTTTTTTAGGACTTTTTCTAATTTTAAAGATTTTTTCAGGACATTTTACCATATACTGAATGCCTTAGGCATAGAATTTCTTCAGATGGAGAATGTTGATTGGTTCTCAGAGCTGTTCTCCTTCAGTCATTGAGAGTTGATAGGCACCAGAGCCAAAAGTAGCAGTGATTAAAAAGGGACCCAGCCAGTTGGGTTCAAACTTCCCCTTGCATTCTCAATGTGATTGATTTTTAGGATTCTCTCTCAAGACTAGATCGCCAACCTGAAATTCTATGTGTCTGCCTTTCTTGTTTTAGCCTCTAGACATTCTTTTCTGATACACTCTGAGATGATCATATGCTACTTGTCTATGCTCATCTAGTAGCTCAAGTTCTTGCAACCTAGACACTCTGTAGTCATCATCAGTTACTAGACCATGCATTCTGATTCTTAGTGATGGGATTTCAACCTTAATAGGCAGTACCACTTCAGACCCATAAACTAAAGTGAAAGGTGTAGCCCCAGTAGGCATTTTGATATTTGTTCTGTAGGCCCAAAGAGCTAGATTGATCATGGGATGCCAGTCTCTTCTTGTTTTATTAACTGTTCAGTGTAAGATTTTCAATAGATTCTTGTTTGAGGCCTCTGCTTGTCTATTCCGTTGAGGATAGTAGATAGATGACCAATGTTGTGTAATATTAAATTTAGCACATAAATCATCTAGATCTTTGTTCTTGAATTGTCCACCATTATCTGTGATTATGGAATGAGGTATCCCATATCTACATATGATATAGTTCAATATAAACATAGATATTTTCTTTCCAGTTGCTTGTGTCAAAGGGACTGCTTCTACCCATTTTGTAAAATAATCTGAAGCTGTGATTATATGGGTATGTCCATTAGAAGAATGAGGATGTATAGCTCCTATAAGATCAAATGCCCATTGGTGAAAAGGCCAGTGTGTAGTAAAGGGAATTAAATCTCTCCTTGGAGCATGAATTAAGTTGCCATGCACTTGGCATTTTTGACAGTTCTTAGCAAACTTGATAGACTCTTTCTCCATTTCAGGCCAATAGTACCCAGCCCTAATAAGTTTTTGAGCTAGTGTTAAACCATTCGAGTGTGACCCACAAATACCATCATGGACTTCCTCTAATGCACGTTGAGACTCTTCCCATTCTAAACATCTAAGTAGCATACCATCTAAACCTCGTTTGTACAGATTGTGACCAATGATGACATATTAGGAGGCATTACAAATAAGGTATCTCTTTTCATGTTGGTTGAAGGTATTGGGAATGATTTGGTCTTGGAGATAGGAAAATAGGTTTTTATATTTGGATGAATCATGACCTACAATGGTGCAAATCATGCAAGTTTTGGGGGAATCATATGCAGGATAAGATAGTGCTTCCACCAAGAACTCATAGCGTAGCTCATGTTTAGGCTGCTGTAATAAAGTAGATAGTGTTTCCATTGCATCGGTAGCCTTATTCTCTGTTCTAGGAATTTTCTCAAATGTGATAGATAGGAAATACTTCCTTAGATCATCTACCATTCTCTTGTAAGGAATGAGCTTTACATCTTTAGTTTGGTACACATCATTGACTTGATGGATAACAAGTTGCGAGTCTCCATGAATGTGTAATTCTGTTACTCTCCATTCAATCACTATTTTCATGCCATTCAAAAGGGTTTCATATTCAACAATATTGTTTGTGCAAGGAAACTTTAACCTAAATGCTTTTGGAATTGAGTATCCTTAAGGAGTTATGAACAATATGCCCACTCCAGATCCATTCTATGTATAGGAGCCATCAAAGAATAACTGCCATTCTCTAGAAGAAAGAGTCATGATAGAGGAATCTAGAAATTCCATTTGCATTGGTGTATTATCAATCATAGGTGCATCTACTAATTGATCAACAATAACCTGTCCTTTGATAGCTTTTCGTTCCACATATTCAATGTCAAATTCACTTAAGAGCATGACCCATTTAGCTAATCTACCTGTGAGGGCAGCTTTGCTTAGTAGGTATTTGAGTAGATCAATCTTGGCTACCAAATGTGTGGTATGAGCTAACATGTAATGTCTCAGTTTTTGTGATGCAAAGATCATAGCCAGACAAGCTTTCTCAATCATCGAATAGTTCTTCTCATATGCAACCAATGTTCTACTGATATAGTATATAGCTCTTTCCTTTTTGTTCTCATCATGTTGTGCAAGCAATGCCCCCAGTGATGTATCTGTAGCGGAGACATATAAGATCAAAGGCTTCCCATAAATAGGAGGCATCAAGATAGGCGGATATGATAGATACTTCTTGATATGATTGAAATTGTTCTCACATTCTTCATTCCATGCAAAAGTCACACCTTTATGTAATGTTTTTGTAAAAGGTTGTGATATGTCTGCTAGCTATGATATGAATCTTTTGATGGATTGAAATCTTCCTTGCAATGTCCTCATTTGACTAATATTCTTTGGAGGTTGCATTTCCATGATAGGCTTTACTTTAGCTGGATCAACTTCAATGCCCTTCTTTGAAACTATGTATCCTAAGAGCTTTCTAGAAGTGACACCAAAAGCACACTTCTTAGGATTTAGTCTGAGACTAAATTTTTCCATTTTGTCTAGTATCTTGCTCAAGTCATTTAGATGTTCAGCTCTAAGCATAGATTTTGCTAAAGTATCATCAACATTATCCTCCATAGTCCTGTGCATCATGTCATGAAAAATAGATGTCATGACTCTTTGATATGTAGCACCAGCATTTTTAAGCCCAAATGGCATGACATTCCAATAGAAGGTGCCCCATGCACATGTAAAAATAGTTTTCTCTTGATCCTCTAGAGCAATTTTTATTTGGTTATATCTAAAAAACCATCCATTAAAGAATACATCTCAAAGCCCACAGTCATGTCCACTATCATATCAATGTTAGGCATTGGAAAAGCATCCTTAGGGCATGCTCTATTTACATCTCTAAAGTCTGTGCACACTCTGATTGATTTATTTGGTTTTGAAATAGGTATAATATTAGAGATCCACTCCACATAATCAATAACTCAGATGAATCTAGCTTTCAGGAGCTTCTCTAATTCAGCTTTCACCAAGAGTGCAACATGAGGATGCATCTTTCTTAACTTTTGCTTAACAGGTTTGACATTTGGAGCTATAGATAAATGATGCATTATAAGATTAGGATCCAACCCTAGCATATTTGAATATTTCCATGCAAAGTTGATCTTCTTCTCTATTAAGAATGTTGTAAATTTTTGCTTCTCTTATTCTGATAAAGATTGTGCTCCATGGATCAATTATGGTTCCTCTATTGTTCCCAAATTGATAGATTGAGTGGGCTCAATTAGAACTGGAGATCTATCCTATAAATGACTCAAAAGGACATCAAATATCTCATCCTTAGGCACCTTAGAGAGGTTTTCACCTTTCGATACATCTTTTATTTTTACTTTTGTAGGTTCTGAGACTACCACAAAGTGGTTTTCACTTTCAGAACTCCTTTTCTTTTTCTTTTTATTCTTATTTTTTTGACTAAGATATTTGATGTCCAACTTCATCATGCTGATGCTTAGTTCACTGATGGAAGTACTCATAGGTGTTAGGAATAAGGTGTCTCAACCTTGGATAATTCCTATTCTTATTATTTGTTTTGTAAAATGTATTTCTTGCAAATAATGTTGATGTGTCAGCATCTTGAATTGTGTGTAAGGAGATCATGGCTAAAATGGTTATGACGGATTCCTATGACACGTAAGAGCTATGTCAGGAAGATTCAATGACAGGTGAAGACATGTGGCAACTGATAAATTTGAGTACTGTACACTCTTCCCCAATCGTGGGGTTCGGGGCATCTCCTTGGAAAAAATTTTGGGGTTCCTATTTTCTCGGAGAATGGTAAAACCCTAATACAGTTATCTTTGGGAGTAGCCCTAAAAAGTGAAGCGCATGATATAAGATTTTTTAGGGTTGTGAAAAGAGATGATGCGAGTGTATTGTTGGAACATTTTATGCTATCGTGATTTGTCTTCAAGGGTTTAGAAATCTTCTGAAAGAACTTACATTGCAAGTGTATTGTAAGCTGTAATAGTTTTGATCAATACATTGTGCAGGTTTTGGAGTGCTGGGGTTTTTACCGAAAGGTTTCCCCAGGGTATATCATTGTGTCATTCTCTATTTTTCTAGATGTATGGTATGTGGTTGCAATATTTTTGTTAAAGTAGTTAACGAATCTGAAATTGTAAGGATTTAAAAGAATTTGCACAATACTCTCCTATAGAGATTAGCGTAGGAAGCTGTTTCCACACCTGAGTTTCCTTACAAGCTTGAGTTTCCTTACAATAGGCTCAACTGCATTGAGGTAGCAAGCAAGGGCATAGTCATTCGAGAAGGTATAAATACCATGGCTCGGATTTGTGGAGGTTTGATCAATAAGTTCTAGATATTGGATAGTCAAAGTGGGGAAAGATTGGGATATAGTGTTTACAGATATGGATCTATCATCATTGGTCCTAACCTGACGCTTGAGTTCAAAGGTGATATTACAACTTAAGACATTCAATTCATGAATAGACTCTATGTCATTTTGGGAGTCCAATTCAGCCATAGGTGGATCAGACTCGATAGGTTCATCATTTCTCTCTAGACTTACGTTGGGTTGAGGTGCATATTGGTGAATAACATCAACATGTTTCTCAGTGATAAGCTCATCTGGTTCTGGAATGACTCCCCATTCATAGTCATTAGATTCATCTTCTGATTCAGGATCTCTAGGAAATCTTAGAACATGAGTAAAGTCAGGGTGAATACCCTAAGAAGGGTTACCCTCAGGTTCAGATTTGTATTCATACTCATGGGAATCTATCTCATAATAACTACCACCTTCTTCTTGGTCCATTTGAGTAGCTTCAAGATTAGTTGGTTCTTGTGTGGCAACTATCTCTTGCTTTACAATAGGTTCTTGTGTTTCTACTACATTAAATCTTTTGATTGGATCATCTTTATCATCAAGAAGGTCTTTGATCTCTTTAGGAAATTTTTCATAGGGGATGAGTTCTAAGCTGTCTGAATCACTATCTGATGGTTCTGTTTCTTCTTTCTAAAGAAGAGGTTCTCCTGGTGCGATCTTCTCTATGACATGAGAAAAATTACCTTTGAGGTGGAAGGGTTTCTTTTTAAAGCCTAAGCCAACTTTGTCTTTATTTTCTCTACCAGTATGTGGAAGAGGTGCCTCAAGACCTTTTCCTCTGACTCCTAGAGGTCCTTTACCTAAATATCCCATCTTAGCTATTAATTTATCTCCTAGGCCATATGACGTAGAAGAATCTTTGGATATTGTAGAATCATGAGTTTGGATGACTTGGGATTCAGGTTCATCTTTGTAAAGCCATGCGAGCATAGCTTCATCCTCTTCAAATTGTTTCTTGGAGACTTGTTCTGCCACAAAATTGTTTTTATATGCCTCAAGAGGGTCTTTATATTCTAGTTTGGATTGTTTCAAAGATTGTCCATAAGACTTAGGTGAGATAGGGAGAGATGTCAAAGATAAGACTGACTCCATAGTATATTCTCCCATACTATTTTCTTTGACATTAACATCTTTTGCAAGATCTTCCATTTTAGATGTGGATGCTTCTTTAGTTGGTTCAATGGAAGATTCTCTGTTATTAGGCACAAGCTTATCTACACTTTCCTTCAATGTATTGCAAGTGGTGGATATGTCTGCTAGAATAGTGACCTCTACTCCTTCATAAGTAAATTTCAAGCATTGGTGAAATGTAGAAGGAATAGCTTTCATCTCATGTATCCATGGTCTCCCTAGAAGAATGTTGTAAGCCAAAGGTAGATCAAGAACTTGACATATAGTATCTCTGATAACTGGACCTACTTTGATAGGTAAGACAATGGTGCCTTTAGAAGATATTTCTTGTTCATCATAGGCTTTGATAGTTATTTTCTTTCTAGGATCAATAGCCAATTCTGAAAATCCCAATTGTGTGATCAAGCTGTAAGAACAAATGTTTAGGCCAGCACCTCCATCTATCAACACACATTTGACTCTACGGTTCTAGATCAAGACTTCTATATGCAAAGGCTGATTATGTGGGTGACTCAAGGAGTTGTCATCTTCCTCTAAAAAGGAGATATATTGTGGAGATGTAAGATGTCCAACCATAGTCTAGAACCTGTCTAAATCAAGGTCATCAAGAACATTGGATCCGAGAAAAGCTTTGTCTAGAATAACTCTATGAGCTGGAGATATCTGAAGTGACTCAAACATGGAGATTTTTGCATTAGTGTGTTGGAGTTGTTGGACAATGCTATAAGATGTTGGCCTTGTATCTTTAGAATTGGAAGATTTAGAAACAACCTTCTGTTTGGAAGTGGAAGAAAGATTGAAGGGCATCTTAGGGACATTTGATGAATCTGGGATTTGTCCATTCAGATGTGCTTGAGCTTGTGATCGAGTAACTGCATTAGCTAAAGGATGATCTTTATCTCTTCACACAATTGTGATGACATTGCAATGTTCAGAGAGACAAGGTTCAACCATATTGATGACAACATTATTTCCCGGGTAAGCATAATTGACCTTTGCCCCCATATTAGGTTGAGAAGATGAGACTTCTTGACCATGTTTCAGAAATGGTTTTGTGAATGCTGTATGATCATTATTGCTCTTATGATTGTCAATGGTGATGTCACCTTTATCAATTAGATCTTGAATAGTATGTTTCAAGCGTAAGAAGTTATTAGTTTTGTGACCTTTACCCCAATGGAAATCATAGAATTCATTCTCTCTCCACCATTTTGGTTTAGGCTCAGAATCAGATGGTCAGATTTTAGGAAAGGAGATGATGTTATTAGCTAGCAGAGTTCTCATGGCTGATTCCAAAGATTCTCCAAGAGGAGTGAACGTTCATTTATTATCAGCGGACCACTTTTTATACTCTGGCTTCTTTTGAGATGATTCAGACACCTTTTGTTTTGAAGCTTTTATTGCTTGGGTACCAATAGTTAGATTGAAAGCTGGTGCCTTAGATGGGTCATGGATGGTATCAAAAACACCATCTATGACGATGCCTTTATTCTTGTTCCAATTTTTGTTCTTATCTTTAGAACTGGATCCTGATTCGTACTTATCTTTTTGAAGTGTGATTTCTCCTTTTTTTACAAGCACTTTTTCGATTTTGATAGCATTGTCCACCATCTTATCAAAAGATGTATGATCTTGAATTTGTAGAGGATAATTGATTTCTGGAATGAGGTTATTGATGAAGATTTCTAGTTTTTCTATTTTTGGAATAGGTCTAGCATATAGAGAGAATTTCTTCCTCCATCTTTTGAGAAATGTCAAGCATGGTTCCCTTGGATATTGCTTGAGATTACAGATATCAATCATGGTGACTGGATGTTGAATGTTGTAGGAGTATTGTTGATAGAAAAATTTGATCAACTCCTCAAAATTTTTGATAGTAGAAGGCAATCTAGAGAACCAATGAATGGCCGCTCCACCTAGAGATCGGGGGAAGAGACGCATCAGATAGGTTGGTTCATGCATGAAATCCATAGATTGTGTACATAATTCTCTGACATGATCTTGAGGGTCTGAGTGTCCATCATACTTATCATACTTAGGCATCTCCACTCCTTTTGGGAATGGTGGCATGTACAAGTCTTTGTCGAATGGAAAAGGACATAGGCCTCCATGGAGAACTCTTTGGGTTCCTTTTCTTTCTCAAGGTTATTAAGTTTGACTTGCATGGCATGCATCTGTTTCATCATAGTTGTGAGTGGAGTTTCTTCCTCATGTGTAATGATATCTTCAACATTAAAGTTGGGAGGAAGTTTAGCTCCTTGATGAGCTAATTGCAAAAAGTATGCTTCTCTATCCTCTTTCAAGAAATGCTTCATCATTCTTTTGAAATTATCGTCATTTTGATATTGAGCAATTTCTTCAGGTGTGGGTTCCTGATCTGCACCATGTTGAGATTGAGATCTTTGAGAGCCAAAGTTTGTCCCGGCTTGAGACATGGTGGGAGTTCTACTAGGGATAGATTAATGTGGAGTTTGTTGAGTACCCCCGTGAGTTGATGAAGGAGGAATGTAACTAGTTTTTAATCAAAGGTTGCCAGCACCGTCATCTTCGTAAAGACCAGAATCATGGAGTTGCTCAAAAGTTGGGCCTATGTGAGTCAAAGGTAAAGTATGAGATATTTCCCCAGATTTCTTATGAGAGGAAGCTCTAGTTTCCACCATTAACCTTGGGTGAAGCAAAAGAATAAGATGACAACTAAAGAATGAATTGAATCAAGATGATCAGATGAGACAACCTTGTCAAGGTTTGATTGATTGAAGTATAGATATGACTTAGATGAGGGATACTGTGCCCTGGATGTATGGGTAGATGCCCAAATGATAGCAGACAAGATATCACAACACTTAGTCATTTTGATGATTGATTGAAGATTGATAGTTATGACAAGGTTTTGACACAAGATGATAAAGAATCAAATAGATTAAATAGAAGGCTGGATCAGATTCAAAAGACCACTTTGGGATAATGATTAGATTCTCAATAGCTTACTACTTTGTTCCTGAAACAGTGATTTATTTGACGGATTCTGGAAATAGGTTGAAAAAGCTAGATATCTAGCAATTTTGACAGCTTTCTGGCAATTTTTCAAAACTTCTCAAATGACTTTCTGCAGACTCGTACGACAGTGGGTACGACATGAAATGACAATTGCTAAACTCGTATGATAGTTGACAATAGAAAATTGATTTTTGAAAATGACTGGCAGAAACACTTGTACGATAATGTACCTGGTATCACGACACTCAGTGGTAAATGAAATGACTCTTTCCAAAACTCGTATGACTCTCTGACTGACTGAAATGACAGTGGACTCTAGAAAAGAATTTTACTTCAGATCTTGCAAATTTTGAGTTTTCAGATTCAATTTCTTTGCAAATTTCAATGTCCAAATTTTGAGGATGGTAACAGATTTGTTTGTTTTCAATAACCAGATAGATAAGCAAGCACACAAAATAGCAAGCAAGTGATTTCAAGCATGTCTGAAAACAACGAATAAGGGAAAAAGCAACCTTGCGCATGAACAATCAAGTGATTTTATTTGTTCTAATCCTCTGAAGCGCTAATTGTGTATGTTCCAAAATTTTTTGCAATAACGCACATAAACCCTAGAAAAATGAAAATTTGGCCTCTCTAGGGTTTTTAGTAATGGTTTGACTCTACAACTTTTATGATCCAAAGGGGTGAACTCCAATCTCGGCGCACCAAGGTTTTGACACAGTCCAAGAATTTAATCAATCAAGAGCTACTAGGGAGATCTGATAACCCAACCATGAACCACACCTGTGAGGATTTCTTCCACAAGGACATTTATATAGCAGCTGTCACTACCACGACAAAAATGGCTATTACCGCTTGAGGTTCCGTCAACGTGGTTGACCCAATTAAGGGAATGTCCACTATGGTTAACCCTCTCTAAAGGTGACTCACAAAATATACCACATGGAGATTGGTTCCAGATTCAAGGATTTGGGTTTTCGGTACTATCCAAAAAGGAAGTAGAGCATAATCCCCTAGCCTTTTCAATTTTAACCCAAACAAAGCAGATAGATTAATCCGACATGCTAAGACCAAGATTATCTCACAAAGATCTATGACGTCAACCCCTTATGATCTATCAACCTCTCCAGAGAGAGAATGCATCGATAAAAAATTGAAGACACACGGATCTAGTAGAACGTGAGACTCCCTCAGTAACCTCCCTACCTAAAAGGGTTCCTTCATTGAGAAGAGTTTCACTGGAAACTCACTCTCTCAAGAGCCATGAATAGTGTTCATAGGGCCTATTTACTATGTGTAACAAAGATGCTGAAAGCAAATCTATGTTCATTTTTATAGCCCAAATGAAATCTATGATGTGGAAGCAATAAAAAGTCATTCAAGCCAGACACATGAGATGTTCATTTTAAGTCCAAAATTGAAGTCTTATCAGCTGAGAAGATTACTTGAATTCCTCACAATGCGCTTAGTAGATTTTTACCTATTTTCAACAATTCTTGCACTTTTCCCAATCAAAACTAGTAGGAGTCAATCAAAAATAGAGAACTTCAATTGTTAAGATTAGTTGTTAGTCCAAATCTGGAAATCAAATCTGACAAATTGCTTTGAAAAATGAAATGATAATTAAAACTGGCCAAAACTCGTACAACAGTGGGTGTGCTTCTAGACAATAGTCTAGAAACTTGTACGACACTGGGTGTCAAATCATATGACTTTATACCTTTAAAATGACAGTGTGTACAGTCTGACAAGATCCTCGATAAAATAAACTATTGTAAGAAAGTGGGTATAGTCTAGTATGACTTTTGTTAGAAACTTGTACGAAAATTGTATGGACAAAATATAAAAATCGCAGCTTTGGCTCAGAAAATGACAAGAAAAGATAAAAATTGATAGAATTGAATTGGAAACCCGTATTAGGGCCCCACGGTGGGTGCCATAAATGTGTGTGTGAATTTTGTACCTAATCTGTAGACACAACACTTTAGTAAAACATTAGAGGTTAGCTTAAAATCAAAATCATGCAATAAATTGAAAACTAATCTAACCAGGTGATTTAATGCCTTCTAGTAGATGCGAGTATGTATTCTCAGATTGGACCGAGATCAATGACCTTGACGACACCTAAACGAAGGATTTGAATGCAAAATCTAGATATGGAATGTATGCAATTAATCTATTTTTTTGGATTTTCTGTGAAATAAGATGATGAAAACTTGATATGAATCTATGCTAATAATGATATGAAAACAAAGGTGATCTCACAAAGCTATTGATTTTCAAAGAAGCTTTGATTATCCAGATAGAAATTCACCAGCATAAGTTTGCACAATTATGAGATGATTTGAGATGAGCTGAAGCCTTAATTTATAGAAATCCAGGGCTTTGGAGATGCATGGAAGAAAGCCATAAATCACTCAAATAACTCAGGTTGATTTTTGAGTTATTTTTAAATAAAGGATATTTAACTCACAAAAATATGCAAAAGTAGAGTTTAACTCAAAATAGAGTTTAGCCTTAATTGATAATTGATAGTTGTCCGCTTTTCTGATTGTGCATGTTTTATTTATGAATTAATTTAATAATAAAGTGATTTATTTCCAACTTAACTGATTTTGAAAAATAAAACAATTGATTTATGGGTTAATCAATCATTTAATCAAACTTTTATTCAAAAATAATATCATTAAATATGACAACTTGCTTTAATTAATTAAATAAGAATTTAATCAATTAATGATAGGAATTTTGATTTATTGTCAAATTTAAATAATAATAATAATTTATGAATAAATATAATTAACTTCAATTAAATAAACAAGTGGGAGAATTAAATCTAATTAATTAAATATTGAGAATATTCAATTAATCAAACTTTAGGATAAATTGGATTTATCACCAAATAATCATTAAATCAAAGATAATTAGGATAATTAGGAATATTGCTAGGAATATTCCCTGATGCAGAATTTATGATAATCAATTAGGATTCGATAATGTTCAAATGTGCCTTTGGTTAGGACTTTGATGTCGATTTCATTCGATTTGTCGATATAGGAGGTTAATGAACCTATAGCCCATTTTTGGGGTATTACATATACCACACTCAGTAATTACAAATGAGTCGGCACACAAATACAAAATAAAAGTTTCCACACGCTACATCAGAATTACACAAAACTATCAGCTTCTAGATGTAATAACTCTTCACTTGTGTGACCTCAAAGTTTGTGCTATGAACCACATCACTATCAATGTGTCTCAACCTTCCCTTTAACTGTGCAAAACCAGATTCCATCCCGATTAGGAGATATCATCCAATTTCCACAAACTGCTACTTAGGAACACTGCTTGAATACTGCTTCCACCAAAATGCTCATAACTTCTATGAATAAATGAATTTCTGTCTGCACTCTTAACCATAGAAAAATAACATATCAATGAATATAACCTCAACATCACATAGCTCTATTTGTAACATCCCACGTGCGCTAATCAAAAAATGGTCTTCTTCTTTGCTAGTCTCCAGAAGATCACTGTGTTGACATCAATGACAATCATAGTTATGAATGCAACAACAACTACTATAGAATCACTGCTAACATCCAACATTCATTCCTAATAATCTCCCCCATTGGCATTGATGGAAACATAGATGAGAAGCATCCAATGTTCCAAAAATCCAATACAGCTGCTCTAACAAACATTTCAAATCTTGCTTCGTTATCCTATTCAGTTTTCTCCAACAGATGGTACAAGTGGTTTTTCATGTACACTTCTCCCCCATTGACATCAATGATAGAAATTTCATCACTATGTCAACAAAAACTCAATGTCAATAGACACTGTTCAGAAAATACATTCACAAGAGTCCTCATGACTCAGCTCACATACTCCCCCATAGAGGAAGTACCAACATCCAATCTAGAAGAAAGATAGGGCTCATATACCACTGGACGGATGCAACCAACTGCATCATTACTCAAAAGTAGGCTGGGGCATAACCCCAAGCATACCTCTTAGATACTCAAATGTATCCTTAGGAAAAGGCTTTGTAAATATGTCTACTATCTGTTCCTTTGTGCTTATGTACTCCAGTCTGACTTCTTTTTCAGCAACTTTCTCTCTTACAACATGATACTTGATCTCTATATGCTTAGTCGTAGAATGTAAAATAGGATTCTTAGACATACTAACTATACTAGTGTTGTCACAATGTATGACAACAGGCTCAACAAACCTAATTCCAATATCCTTCAGCATCTGCTTCATCCAAATTATCTGGTTACAATTGTTTGCTGCTGCTACATACTCTGCTTCCGCTGTGCTCTATGAAATACAATTCTACTTCTTGCTTAGCCAAGAAACTAATCTTTCTCCAAGAAAAAAGGCTCCACCACTGGTGCTTTTCTTGTCATCAACACTACCTCCCCAATCAACATCTACATATGCACATAGGGTAAAATCATGAAATTTTTCATACCACAATCCATAGTCCATTGTACCTCTTAAATATCTCAGTATCCTCTTTACTGCTGCATAATGTGACTCTCTAAGTTCAGCTTGAAATCTTGCTACCATTGCAACTAACTATTATATATCCGGTCTAGTATGTGTCAAGCACTGCAATCCTCTAATCATGGATCTATATTTCTTCTGCTCAACTACCAGTGTTTCATCTTTGCTATATAGTTTATGTCCTGTAACCATAGGTGTTCCAACTGGTTTACAGTTCTCCATTCCAAATCTTTTCAGCAAATCATTCAAGTACTTTGTCTGACATACAAAGATACCATCACTGTTCTGTGTTATCTGTAATCCCAAAAAGTATTTCATCTCACCAATCATACTCATTTCAAATTCAGTCTTCATTTCATCAGCAAATTTGTCACTAGCTTCATCTTCTCCTCCAAAGATAATGTCATCAACAAAAATAACTGTAATCAACAAACCATTTTCAATTTCTTTTGTATACAGATTACTATCAGCTGTTCCTTTAGTAAATCCCAATTTCAACAAATACTTATCCAGTCTAGCATACCAAGTTCGAGGTGCTTGCTTTAGTCCATATAATGCTTTTTTCAGTTTACATACCATGTCTCCTTCTTTAGTCAAAGGAAAA
Source organism: Chamaecyparis obtusa (assembly GCA_027943335.1). Lineage (NCBI taxonomy): Eukaryota > Viridiplantae > Streptophyta > Pinopsida > Cupressales > Cupressaceae > Chamaecyparis > Chamaecyparis obtusa. Next base: position 1,416,558 of record BSBK01002308.1, on the reverse strand, counting down.
CCTTCAGGCTGCTCAATGTAGACTTCTTCTTCCAATTCTCCATTCAGAAATGCTGACTTCACATCCATCTGATACACTTTGAATTTCTTAAAAGATGCATAGGCCAAGAACATTCTTACTGCTTCAATTCTTGCCATAGGTGCAAAAGTTTCTTCATAGTCAATTCCTTCTTGCTGTGAGTATCCTTTACAAACTAATCTTGCTTTGTTTCTTACTACTTCTCCTTGTTTATTCATCTTGTTTCTGAATACCCATTTTGTTCCAATCACATTCTTGTCCTTAGGTCTAGGGACTAATTCCCATGTCTTGTTCTTTTCAATTTGATCTAGTTCTTCTTTCATAGCATTAATCCAATGTTCATCTTCACAAGCTTCACTAGTAGATTTAGGTTCAATTTGAGAAATCAAACATAAATGTACCTTATTCTGAGTCAGAACTCCTCTATCCAAACTTCCAATAACTTGTTCAATAGGATGATGTCTTGATATATATCTGTTCTGTGTCATAGTTACAGATCTTGCTTCAACTGTAGATTCTTCTCTAGATTCCTCTCTGGTTTCTTCTACAGGACTCTCATTCAATAATTCATTTCAGTCTCATAGAACAATTTAGTAGTTTCAATGTTAGGCTGAGGATGAGCTTCTTCATCAGATTCATAGTCAAGCATTCTTTCCTGAATTTTAAACTTCTCATCAACTTTAACATTTGTGCTTTCAACAATAGTTTTAGTTCTCTTATTGTAACATCTATATGCTTTTCTCTTCAAAGAATATCCAAGAAAAATACCTTCATCACTTCTAGGATCATACTTTCCAATATCATCATCTCTCTTTATATAACATTTGCTTCCAAAAATTCTAAAATACTTAACTGAGGGTGCATGTCCAAACCATAATTCATAAGGTGTCTTGTCTGTGTCTGCTCTGATTTGTACTCTGTTCATTGTATATACTGCTGTATTCACTGCTTCTCTCCAAAATGTCTTCGCCAAATCATTCTCAAATAACATAGCTCTTGTTGCTTTAGTCAATGGCCTATTTCTTCTTTTTGCAATACCATTTTGTTCAGGTGTTCTAGGGGCTGAAAACTATCTCTTAATACCATTCACTTCACAAAAAGTGTTAAACTCTCTAGAAGTAAATTCTCCACCTCTATCAGATCTCAAACATTTAATCTTCATTCTAGATTCATTCTCAACTTTATTCTTAATGATCTTAAACTTATCAAATGCTTCAAATTTTTCTTTTAGAAATGCAATCCACATCATTCTTGTAAAATCATCAACAAGAATCATAAAATACCTTTCTCCATAGAATCCTCTAGTCCTGGTAGGACCGCTTAAGTCTGTATGAACAATCTCTAACTTCTCTGCCGATGTGAACTTCTTACAAGGAAATGAACTTCTCTTTTGCTTAGCCATCACACATTCTTTGCAAATCATGTTAGTAGGCTTCATAATTTTAGGCAAATCCCTTACTGCAAGTGTAGTACTTACTTTCACAATGTTATCAAAGTTTATATGATAAAACCTTCTATGCCACAACCAACTGTCATCAATTTTAGTAATCAAGCATGTCATCTCAGTAGGATTCAACTGAAAAACATTACCTTTGATTCTAGATCCAGTTCCAATCAGATTTCCATCTTTATCCTTTATCACACAAGTTTTCTCAGTAAACCAAACTTGATATCCCTTATCCACTAACTGTCCAAAACTCAAAAGATTATGTTTCAATCCATCAAAAAAGTAAACATCATCAATATTAGTCTTTCCATCAAGAGTAATAGATCCTATACCTTTAATCAAGCAAGGTGCATTGTTACCAATTCTAACAAATCCTCCATCATAGTTGTTAAACTTTATGAACTTCTTCATGTCACCAGTCATATGATGTGAACAACCACTATCTATAATCCAATCAGTTTTCTTTTCAACTTGAGAAATTAATGCTTTTTCCTCCTTAACATCAGATTCAAAATTCTCTTCTTTAATTGCTACAAATCCTATTTCATCATTAATCTCAGTATCACTTTCACTCAAAGTTCTTTCTATACTAGCTTCAAGATCTTCATCATTAACATAATAACATTCCTTAGATCTTCTAGGCTTAAAATTATTTTTGTACTTCTTAAATCTCTTAGGAAACTTAGATACAAAATGACCATATTCTTGACAAGTCCAACATTTAAATTTTTTCTTACCGTCTAGTTCTTTTTTCATAAGAAAGGCAATACCTTCTTCAATCTTCTTATCTTCTTCATTTTTAGATCTGCTACTACTGGCATAATCTCCACTCACACTGGCACTTCTTGACAAAGTAGGATGAATATTAAGAGCACTGAATGCTATCTCCATTCTAGGTAAGTCTCTTGATACCCTTAGGTTCATTTTTGCTACTTCCAATCTTCCAAGAAGAGTCTCTCTTGTAAATTTTGTAGTACAAGGTATAACTTGTTCAATCATCTGTGTTGTCTGCTTAAATACAGGATTCAATGTCCTCAGAATTTTCCATATCATTTCATTCTCTATCTTTTTTCCTCCATAAGCTTTTATTCCTGCAACAATTTCTGACATTCTACCAATATAGCTTCTAACAGATTCATCTTCCATCATTCTTATATCTTCAAATGCACATATCCAATTATGTAATCTAGCTCTCTTTGCATGTTCATCACCTTCAAAAGTAGAGTGTAAAGCTTTCCAAATTTCATGGGCTTTTGTTAAACATTTTACCTGACTGTATTCATTCTTCGGAAGTGCTGTCAAAAGTGCTTCTCTTGCAACTATGTTACACATGAATAGATCTAACTCATCTTTAGATCCTGTCTCAAGATTATCTTCTCCAATGATAGTCTTCTCATTCTTTGTAATCAACCAATAACTTGGTCCTAAACATAGTAGATGTGTCTTCATCTTCTCTTTCCAGCTATCAAAATTTACTCCATCAAACTTAGGGCTTTCTTTCCTGAAATTTGTCTTGGATCTCCTTAAGCTGTTAAACTTTTCTTTCAAGGACCTGCTGCTCTGATACCAATTGTTAGAAAGTAAAGTCCACCGAGATAACTAAGAGGGGGGGGTGGGGGGGGTGAATCAGTTATCAGATAATTATAACCTTTATCAACTTCAATAGCATTTAACCATGTAAGCAATGTAATTACCAACCATAGAAAGATATTCATACATAATGACACAATAACACAAGATATGTTGACTAGGGAACCTCTTGATCAAAGAGTAGACCCCGGTGGGAATGATGCCCACAAAAGATGCACTAATATAAATATTCCTTGTGAAAGGATGGACTTTGTTAGGATTCTTATGAAATACATTTAGTACATATGAATCCCTATTAGGAGATTTTGAATCCCTATTAAAATATTCTAACCTTGTTAGGAGTTATGGAAGACAGAAGGACCCACTGCCCAAATAGCTTCAGGGTAAGATCACTGAACACACTATCCAAATGACCTTAATATTATTCAAGAGAATAATATGAAATATGTTACCTCCTTACTATGCCAAACTGCACTCACTGCTACACCAGATCTCAATTCCAGATCTCTGTACTTCGCATGTCTTCCTTCACAATTTTGCTTTCACAACTTCATTAGCTCTTTTCTTCACTTCATGCTTACATTCACATTCAACCATACCATGATCACACTTCTTTGACATTGCTACAACTTCTATAATAAAGAAAAACATTCCTTCCTTTATACCACACTCAAATTATTACAAATGAGTCAGCACACAAATACAAAATAAAAGTTTCCACACGCTACATCAGAATTACACAAAACTGTCAGCTTCCAGATGTAATAACTCTTCACTCACATAACCTCAAAGTTTTCACTATGAACCATGTCACTATCAATGTGTCTCAACCTTCCCTTTAACTACAAAAAACTAGATTCCATCCCGATTAGGAGATATCATCCAATTTCCACAAACCGCTATTCAGGAACACTGCTTGAATACTGCTTCCACCAAAATGCTCATAACTTCTATGAATAAATGAATTTTTGTCTACACTCTTAACCATAGAAAAATAAAAAATCAATGAGTATAACCTCAACATCACATATCTCTATCTACAATATCCTACATGCGCTAATCAAAACACTGTTTGCTTTTCTGCTAGTCTCCAGAAGATCATTGTGTTGACATCAATGACAATCATAGTCATGAATGCAACAACAACTACTACCAGAATGATTGCCAACATCCAACATTCATTCCTAACACATATGGTCCAAGGCAGTGTCTTCAATGTGTGCCAAGATGGCCACTTCATTTCCTTCAATTTCAAGTTTTATCCTATCATTCCATGCCATATACTCCTAGTGAAAATTTTGACATTCTCTACAAGACAAGCATGAATTTGATGCCATGGCTACAATCCAGATAAATGAGTAGTAAATGGAAAATGAAAATAAAGACTATGAGGTTAGGTGAAAATGCCACTTAACATCCATATATGATTTGTAAGCATGCTTCTTCAATGTGATCTTGTACTTCAATTAAAGAGATAGATAGTCTCAATCATGTGAGTCATTGAAAATATTTTAAAATGTAAGGAGATATAATGTCCAATGGAAAGTACCATGGCCTGAGAGTCCCATCTCGATAGTGCCACATCATGAAAATTCAATGACGTAATGTGAGAGACATCAGATTTTTTACCCTACGATAAGATGTGATGTCGTAAGAATATCCTACGCTTAACTAGTAATGATTCCCAAAGTAGCTTGTTATGTAAATCATGTGTGGGGATTAGTTAATACTGGTGATCTCCTCATTCACAGTAAGATCTTTGAAATCTGAATTGTCCTACAAAAATGTATATGGGGTAAAAAAATTCAATTTATTGCCATCACAGCCGTAATTTGAAAGCTAATCTAAAACTTTGTTCCCTTCAGAAAGGGTGTGGGAAATACTATGACTCTCAAAGGAATGTAAAATTTGCCATATCTATTTCACAATGTAGTCTAATTTCCAGTTATGAATTGAGTTTGTGATGCAGGCATTGATTATTACTAGAGATTCTCTCTCAACATGAATATTTTGAAATCCCCCCTTCTTAGCCAAAACCAAACCATCTAGAAGAGCTTGTGCCTCTACCATATTGTTCATGCCCAGCCGAATTGGTGAAGCCTTCACAACTAGAAATTTTCCTAGCCAATTTCTTATGTAGACTCCAATACTAGATGGACTAGGGTTTCCTCTCGAAGCCCCATCGAAGTTAATATTGACCACATCCTTAACTGAAGGTTGCCATTTGATCTTGGATCTATCCACACTATGCATCCAACTCCAATTTGGAATTGTTCCAAAGGGTACTTGGATATGTCTCCATTCTTTTTCTATCCATCCATCCCAAGTGGAAAATAAATGATTGCACTTAATGCTAGATAGGTTGGATTTTGTAATTTATAATATTGAGATTTCTAGTTGGTCTATTACAATGTTGATTGGAGTAACTATTTTCCTAAAGATCCTTTTTTGCATTGCAACGAGATGGCCCAAACTACTACTGAGGGAACACATTTCCATAGGGAGGCAAAGGTTGAATTCATGCAGATCAGTGACCATGATTCAAACAAATCCCATAATTTGTTTGGTAAAGATAATGAAATGTGTAATTTATTGATGACAAATGTCCAACAATAATTTGCAAACTCGCAGTTGAGAAGAAGATGATCCACTATTTCCATTTCTTTCTCACAAAGAACACATTTAAATTGGTCAACAATTCTTAGTTTTGATAGCTTGTCACTTGTTAAGATCTTATTCTGAATAGCTAACCATGCAAAACATCTTGCCTTCAGTAGAATTGAGGAATTCCAGCAAAAGGAGTAAGCTCTACTTTTAATCTTTTTGTTCTTAGAGTGTTGTAAAGATCTATACCCTTCCTTGATTATGAATTTTCCATCCTTGGCTGGTACCCACATAATTTTATCATCTTGCTTTGAGAGGAAAACCTGATGCTCTTTAAAGATACATAGTAAGAGAGAATATTTTTTATCATTAAAAGGAAGCAATGATGTTTCTTTCCAAATAACTTTCCTAGAGAAAATCTCTATAGACAAAAGATAATCCAAAAGGTTGGGGCCCCAAGTGCTAATTGTAATGTTCATAATTTCCTCACATTGCTCCATCTAAGATAGGGGTGGAAGACCATTCCATGAGTCTATCCAAAATTTAACTTTGAAGCCATTATTTACTTCCCATGAGATATATTTAGTAATGAGTGGTCTTGACTTGATCATGAAGTTCCAGACTGCTGAGCCTTTAGGTGGATCTGCCATAGTGAGAATACATCGACAGGAGTCAGAAGCATCTAAATACTTATGTTTCATGATTTGACACCACTTTTCCATAGGCTTGGTATACATGTGCAAAATCAGATTCCCTCAAAAAGCTTTGTTTCTATGAGATAATTTATGTAGCCCAACTCCACCATGTAATTTCTCCTGGGCCATATTCTCTAAAGAAATCAATGGTATTTTCTTTTCTTCTGAGATATTTCCCTTCCGTAGGAGTTATGTAATTAGTTTTTCAATTTGTTGAATAATTGATGAAGGGGATTTAAGAACCGACATATAGTAATTGGGAATGGTTGAAAGTACTATTTTTATGAGTAGGATTTTACTTGATAAGGACAGTCATCTACCTTTCCAAGTTGAATTTTGTGCTTTAATTCTATCCATCACAGTAGACCAAAAAGATGCTTTGTTACTCCCTACAAAGAATGGAATACCTAGATATGTGGAAGGGAGATGTTCAACTTTAAAACCCAGAATCTTGATGATTTTACTTGAAATAATTGCATTGGTGTTGAACATGTAAATTTTAGACTTTGCTGGATTAATTTTCTGCCCTGAGACTTGAGTATATAGTTCCAACAATTCTTTTATATGTTTAACTTCTTTAATGGGGTATTTTCAAAATAGTAAAGTATCATCCAAAAAGAAAGAATGAGTAACTGATAGTGAAGTACCTATAATTTGTGCCCCTTACCACATGGCATTTTCATTATCCCAATTAATGCTTCCACTAAATGCATCTACCATGATTATAAACAAAATTGGGGAAAGGGGGTCACCTTGTCTCACACCTTGAGTTGAGGGAAAGAATATAGCTACCTAACCATTAATAAGCACTAAAAACCATGCACCTAAGATACAATCTCTAATCCATTTGCACCACTTTTTGTGGAACCCAAATCTAACGAGCACTTTGAATAAAAATTCCCAATTCACACGGTCATAAGCCTTCATCATGTCTAGTTTGATGAAAAAAGAAGACTATTGGTTTGTATTGATGGAGTGAAGAACTTCATGAGCTACTAGGGCCCCTTCCATTGTCTCCCTCCTTGGGACAAAACCACCTTGTTCTTGTGATATAAGTGTGGGCACTAGGATTTTTAGTCTTAAGTATATAGATTTCATTATTATTTTGTACACCATGTTGCACAAAGACATAGGTCTGAAATCTGCAAATGTGTGTGGGGTCTTAATTTTAGGAATGATAGAAATATTTGTAGTGTTGAAGCATTTGAGCATTGAGCCATTGCGTCTAGACTCCTCCATAGTTGCTAGCAGATCATTGTAGATAAATTCCCAACATTGTTGATAGAAAGGTTGTGTGAATCCATCAGGTCCTAGAGCCTTATTTGATGGAAATGAAAATACCACCTTCCTTAGTTCTTCAAGAGTAAATGAGGCTAGTAATGATTTATTATCTTCATCTGACACTAATCTTGGAATAGAGCTCAGGAGTTGCTCTGTCCTTAGATCTGAATTATAAGTTGAGGTAGGTGGGGAAAGAAGAGTTTTGAAAAAACTTACACCTTCTTGTTGAATTTCTTGGGCATCTTCAATCAGATCCCCCATACTACTTTGGCATATTGAAAAACTGGCACATGCTATTTTCCTTTGTTTAGATGAGGCATGGAAGTATTTGGTGTTCTTGTCTCCTTGTTTTAACCACAACTCCCTATATTTTTGTCTCTAGTAAACTTCTTCCCTAGAACAAAGTTCCGTCCATTCACTTTGTAGTGTTTTCCGTCTATTGAATGATTCAAAATCAAGACCATGTTGAATAATGTGTTGATTCATATCAGTTAGCAGCTTGCTAACAATTTATTTATGTTCAAAGACATTTTTAAAACCTTAGAGTTCCAATCCATGATCTGCATCTTAACAAACTTGATCTTATTAGAGAAGTGATACATCTTGGTGCCTTTACAAAAGGGCACTGTAGTCCACCACTATTTTAACAATGCCCAAAAATGTGGATGCCTGAACCACATGATTTCAAATTTGAAGGATGATCCAAACATTCTTTGTTGAGGCATGAGTCCAATCAACATTCAACATTAATGGAAAGTGATCTGATTCATAAATTGGCATAATTTGTGATGTGAATCTAACTTGAGGTTGTTTACAGCTATGTGGAATAAAAAACCTATCTAATCATTCAATAATTTTCAAGAAGCTTGTTCTTCTATTTGTCCATGTGAAGAGACCATTGTCTGGAATGACATCAAGTAGATCATTATCTTAGAAAAAGTTGGAGAAGTCTTGCATGATTCTAGGATGAAGACATATACCACCTTTTTTGTCTGCATATGAGAGAATGGCATTGAAATCACCTCCAATAATAATATGTTGGTCTTCTTCTTGTTAGATGATATTAGTAAGGTGTGTCCATAATTTTTTCTTGTCTAGAGTGGTTGATGGCCCATAAACATTTAGCAGTGTAAAAGAGAAGTCATAACACACCATATGCATGAGTTTCCAGTTGTGATCTTGGTCTATGAGTTCAACTTGGATGGACTTTGAGTTCCACAAAGTAAGAAGACCACCTGAGGCTCCCAAAGATTGCTTATGAGAATATTTCCAAGCAAGCCATTTTTTTACTATTTTTTCAAATGTTTCATTTGACATTTTGGTCTCTTGAAATATGAAGATATATGCACTCATAGAATCAATCTTCTACTTGATTCTATTTATCTTGTCAGAGGCATTCATGCCTTTGACATTCCATGAAACAATCTTCATTGCTGACAAGGAGAACTCTTTGTTCTCTTTGTCACTCTTTTGGTGATATAAAATATTTCATCCAGTGTGGATTGAATGCTTGTTGCATTTTCTTCTTTAATTTTTAAGTGTTTTGGCTTCCTCCCTCTTGTCTTTGGGGTTTTCTTGTCCTCAATTGACAATCTAGGATTCTGTTCAATTCACAGAGTTTGACAGAAATTGAAATTATCATCCACATTTGGTATTCTCTTTTGAATATGCACTTGTAAATCCAAACTCAATGTGTCCTAAGAGGGAGCTAGTTTCATAGCTTGAAGAGGGGATTCATTGCCTTTCTCCTTAGTCGAAAGGTGAATCTTTGTATTTCTAGTTGAAGGGGAAGAGGGCAGTAATGGAATATCATGATTGTCCAATCCTCTAATCTATGGTTTTAAGCTTTGAATTAAGGTCTCCTCTTGGAAAGTAAGAGGAAGATGTGCTAGTAGATTCTTGATATAGAGTTTTGAGTCAAGTCTAATCCCTTATTCTAGAGAAATTTTATTGATCATGGTTGAAGCTAATGATGTTAATAAATTATTTTCCATGATTTTTATGTCCAGGTCTGAAGCCATCAAATTAATAGGAGTATCAGAAAAGATAAGATCATGAACTAGCTTTTCTCTATAATCATTTTCATCTAAGAGAAGAGGAGTAGTTAAGTCCTTGGTCAACCATTGAGGAGATTGTGCAAAAAAAAGCAAAGGGAAAACTTGACGATGAACATAAAATAGAACACTCTAATGTAAGAGCCATAGAGGATGCCTAGATACGTAGTCAGGTCAAAGAAGCTGACTATTATTGAAGACTCACACTTGTGTGGTAGAGGATCAGGAATATCAGTGTTATCTCCTACATCTTGGTATGTTTTTGTACAGTTACTAGGATCTGAAGCATGGTCTTTACACACCTGAGTGTGGAGCTGAATTGACACTTGACATTGTGTGTTGAAGTTCCCAAGTTGGTTTTGGTATCCCTAAATAGCTGCTTCATCCTAAATCACAATTTTTTGAGTCCATTCTCCCTATTTTGATATAATGTTGATTGTGTTTGGAGGCGATTTAGTGGAGTCAAAGAGAAGAAAAACCTGAACCTCTTGAGAAGGATATTCGAAAGGAAGAAGGTCATATCTAATGAATATTCCCACTTGATTCGCTAAGATTTCTATGATATCCAGGTCTCTGTACTCCAAAGGTAGAGAAGGTAAGGAAATCCAGTGAGGAAAGAAATGACAATGTCTAGGAGGGGACCAAATCATTGTGAAAAGTCCAGAGCCATTACAAAACCATCCTTTATATTTGTGTATAGAGTCTCAATTTTTCTTGGATTCAAATACAACTATAAAAACTTTGATATAGGGTCAACCTCAAAAATATCCTTTAAACCTACCCAATGATCCTTCACCTAACAAGAGATAGTATCAAAAGTTATAGTAGAGTTTGAAAGCTTACCAATAATAGCTTGATCCTTAAGAAAGGAGATGTTTGGTTGCAACATATGTTCTAACAGAGTAACAATTGGTGCCTTTGGTTTTCAGGCACCCATATGCACCTCATCTATGGTAGACTGTTGGTCTATAGATGACTGTTTCTTTTTTCTCTAGGCAAAGGTAGGCATTTTTGGAATGATGGGGCTCTGGGCTCCTACAACCTTGGTGGATCCTTTGGTCTAGTCGGGTCATTTACCCCTGTGATGTGAATAGGAGATCCAAGAGGTGTGCCATAACATATGTCAAATACCAATTTCTTACCATGAACAAGTCACCTCCCATGGTGAATGTTATGTGTTTTCCCTTGCGCTTTGTGTTGCTTTTGTAGCTTGGTCTTGGTATAATTGATAAGAGGTATGTTGGTATTTTCCTAGCCAAAATCCATTTTGAAATTATTTTTTCCCTAAGTCTGGTTGGATGAAGAAAATTGAATTTTCTCGGGACGTGGCTGTGCTTGTGGGACTGTGTTTGTGCGAGCTCCCAAGATTTAGAAGATTCTCCCACTTCCGAGATGATTCCCTAAAAGCACACTTGGAAAATTTTTGGGGGCAGTGGTGGGAGAGTTTTCTACAATTTCTAGCCACTTTTTCTGTCAGATCTGAGCTAGGCATTTTATGGGCCTGGTTATTTTGTGAGTAACCTAAATGGTAATGATGCTTGTGCAAATTTCTAAACCTAGGATTGATAAAGACAAGTTTAGCTGATTGGAGTGGTAAAATTCTTTGAAGCATAAGGGTAGGAGTGGAAGGATTTACTCTGTTGCTTTGAGGTCTTGACAACTTGTCCAAATGGAGTTGTACTAAAAATCTGCCAAGCATCTTGACTGCTATGGTCAGCATGCTGAAATCCTCAATGGCTCTACAAATGAAACATGCCTCTGCCTCCATCCTAAAACCCTCATAATCCTTGCAAATCACTTCTCTTTTCCATTTGATTCTATAGTGTTATCTTTTACATAAAAAAAAACTGACTATAGAGCTATATTTACTATGTTATCAAAATTGACTATTGTTATTAATTTAGATAATCATAAGCTAAAATCAACTTAGTTATTAACATCATCGGATTAATCGTGAATAATAGAATAAAAATTTACCCTTTTTATAAATTATTTTGTAATACTTTATACAAATTAACTTATTGAGTAAAATTATTAAATAACATTACAATTAAATTTTAATATAATTACAGCCTTTTATAATGAACCTCTATAAATTAATTTATTAAAATATTTCATATAGATTAATTTTATTAAAGATAATTACTAAATACAATATAATTAAACTAATTATAACCATTAGATTATCTAATACATATAAATATTTTTATAGTATTATTTAACCAAAATCATATTATAAACTACCTACATATTAATTAACAAATATTAAACATGCAATATATAAATATATGTATATATATAAATTTTTCTAATAGAATTTTATTTTGGGGCAGAAACAACAAACCCATATATATATATATATATATATATATATATATATATATATATATATAGAGAGAGAGAGAGAGAGAGAGAGAGAGAGAGAGAGAGAGTCCAAACACACATATGTGTGTGTATTTTTAATAAGATAAATCAAGGAGAATTCTAAAGGCTGATTAAAATTTTCTTGATCTACAAAGTGAATATAGCCATATGTAAAAATTATAAAGATGCTTTAATTTGATTCAAACCTTAGGTTTTTCAACAACAAAATTAAACAAACCCTAACTAATTCAATACAGGATCTTTCTACAGTGTCCTAAAAATACTAGGTATTCACAATACAAGATTCATTCCACCAAAAGATTTCAAAAGAGAAATTTAAGCCTTAGCCTTGTTTATATCAGTCCTTTATTTAAAAGAATTATTTATTTAATTAATAATTCTAATTCATGTAAATCACTCAACAAATAATCTTAAATTTATATTTCAATTTTATTAACTAAATGTGTAGATTTAATTGCATAATAGTATTTAATTAACAATTAATGTTTTTAACATTTTTTTAAAAAGCAAAAGTGACAAGCCACTAGAATATATATTAATAATACATGATTCAAAGGCTCTTGGAGGAAAGAACCAGTGAAGAAAACCTCTAATCCTTGCCAAAAATATAAATAATAAGATTTACTCAATAAGTACAATACAACCGATAATCAGCCCCAAAGTCCAAATTGGGGCAACATGTATCAAAAATTATATTTAGATGCCCATCTTTTTGAAGTAGGATAAAAAAACCAATCATTGAACAAAAAAATATAAAAAGTCACTATTAACAGGGGGTCATAAACCAAAAAGACCAATACTCTGATTGTAATCAACTTGATGCAAGATAGGGGTCGAAGGACACATTAATACCAAAAAATAAATCATGTTCTACGCTGGCTCACTCAACCACTGATAATGAGCTCAAAGCAGTGACATCCCCTGAGCAAGAAGACTGTGAGCCTAAGATATAGAGCTTAGTGAAGGACTATGTAACATAATCTATCAAAGTCAGTAGGGGCAATTCACAGTCACTCTGAACATTCAACGCCAGAGAGGAAGAAGAAACTAGAGCCTAAAACCAATTCATAGAGGAATCCACACACAAATCTGATTGAGAAAGCTTTGGCATCAGCCTAGGGGTCCCATGATCATGATCCAGAATGACTAATAATGCATGAACTTTGGATAAAAATCTAGTCCTCAATTCTGGATGGACCACCCTGCCCATATCCCAAATCACCTACTAAAATGGGCGAATACTTTGATGGGAGATTGATCTTTTAATACTGTCCAGAATGATGAAAAATTCCACTTTCTCTTGAAGATGCTATCTAGGAAAAAGGCCCCCCACAAAGGCCATCCCATTACATAAATCATAGCTTTAAATAATTTCCTTGAATTTAATGCCCTAGATAAACTAAGGAAGAACCATTTTCTTTGATATGTTTCTAAACAAATCCATAGACTGCATGAGGTCCAAAGTATTCAACATAAAGATGGAAGCCAAATGTGATGGGAATATGATCCTTTTTTCTTTGGGGAATAATACTTCATCTCCTAAAATCCTCTTAATACTCCTCAAGCAATGAGGACAACAAATTTTAAACTCTTTCTCCAGATAAGCATCAGTGATGTGGTCTTCAATTAGATTTTCCCAAGGGGACATGTTAACGCACACCCTAAGATTATGAGGAGCATACTCCATCACCCTAAGATTCCAAGGAACATACTCCATTGGCATGATCTCTATAATAGAAAGTATGTATTCTTTTTCACAGAGCAAGCTATGAGAGGAAAAAATTCCCCATATAGATGGAAACCATGAAAGATCATGATTGCTGAAGCTGAGGGCACAATTATATAAGTAACACCGCATCTCAGTTAGAAATCTCCAAACCTCAGTTGAATTAATGTGTAATGACTTCTTGGAAGATAGTAGGAGCTTAACACTTGTGATTGATCTCATCCAGGTAATGTTCAGGTACAAAGTGGTAATAATCTGTGAAGATAATCATTATTTTGACATTCCCAATTTACACATTTTGAGGGATGAAATATCAATGAATGGGTATTCAAAATGGACATTGGGCTTTCCATCATTCAAACAAAAGCCGACCAATGAAGATTGTACTGAGGAAAGGGAAAATGATGTCAAGTAATACCAATGATGTCAACAAGAAGAAAGTTTGGCCCTGCAGATTAGCCAAATCTCAAGAGCACATACCTTACCACATTTATATTATGAAAGGACCTCTGATTTAATTAATTTACCCAAATGCTCATGTGAATCAATAATCTCCTTGGGGAAAAGAGAATCCACCCATGACCCAACGCAACCCCATTCGTTAAGAGATACACAACTTGATTACCCTCACGCACTATGTGAGAAATGTGAACATCTTGAAAGGAATCAATAATCTTCCATGCTTTACTCAAAATATACACAAGCTTCCAATTGTGTAAAGATCTTTTGATACATGCATTAATTATAACCATAGATTCACCTTCAATATGCACTTTAGTAAAACCCCCTCTGATGGCTAACAATAAACCTTGTAATAAGGTGGAAGCTTCTACAATGTTGTTGGTCCCATGTGAGATAGGAAGAGATTTAAGAGCACATACATTACTTGAATGATAACGAATACAGATACCAACACCTGAGAGCCCCAGATTACCTCTCAAAACACCATCAAAATTAATTTTAACAAAATCTTGGGCATGCAGAGACCATTTAACTCTTCTTTTGTCAAAAGTAGTGGAAATATTCCATTAGGGAATCGATCCAAAGGGAATAATGATCCCTTTCCAATCCTTAGCAAATTGACCATCCCAAACTGAAAAGAAAAAGTTGCATTTGACTGAAGAAATCTTGGTGTTGACCACTTTTGAAGCTAATTTCTCAATGCCAGATACCACAATATCAATATGATTAGTCTCTTTATGAAAGATACATTTATTCCTCTCCCACCAAATTTCCCATACCACAATAGCAGGAATGCATTTCCAAATATAGTTGAATAAAGAAGAATTATGAAAAATAGGCCAAGATTGGAATAAGTCCCAAAGATTCTGTAGTGAAGGCATGCTTAAATTTAACTTGTTAAGCACAAAGGTCCAACATCTATTAACAAATGAGAAATTTAATAAAAAATGGTCTAAACTCTCCTCTATTTCATTACACAGGACACACATGAAAGGAAGTGCAATAGAGATTTTATTAAGTCTATCACTAGTTAGAATCCTATTGTTTAGAGAAAGCCATGCAAAGCACCCTACCTTATGGAGAATGTATTTATTCCAAAAAAATAGAGAAGGTATGCTGAGATGGTTTCAAGTTATGTACTTGTTGTAATACTTTGTAACCCTCTTTGATTGAGTAAATGCCATCTTTTGTTGGAACCCAAATTAATGTATTCTTGTCATTAGACAAGTAAACATCCCTTTCCTTGAGAATGTTCCAAAGGGAACCTTTTTGATTATCTTCAATTGATAACTCATGAGGACCTTTCCAGAGTACTTTCCTTGATAACCTTTCCACTGATTCCATGTAATCTACAAGTCTAGACCCCCAATGAGTTGAGGCTATATTGACCAAATCAATATCTTGAAGTAAACTAACTAAAGTAGGGAATCCATTCCAAGAGTCTCGCTTGAAGTCTATTTCATCCCCACTATGAACTTCTCGAGAAATAAATTTATGAACCAGATCTCTTGCATGCATCGTAAAATTCCACATTGCTAATCCCTTTGGGGGATCAATCATGGTGAGAACACGTTTTGGATCCTCATTGTCTAGATAATTTTTCTGCATAATCTTACACCATTGCTTCTCTGGCTTAAAGTACATATGCCAAACCAAGTTACTGCCAAAAGCCTTATTTTGATAACTTAGATCATGAATTCCGAATCCACCAATTGATTAGGATTGTGCCATTTCCCGAAATGAGACTAAATTTCTTTTCTTATCATTTGTCATATTGTCCTTCCATATAAAATCTATGATCAATTTTTCAATCTGCTTAACAATAGAAGTGGGGGCCTTAAGGATGTCAATGTAGTAATTTGGGATGGCTGAAAGAATGACCTTGACAAGTAAAATCCTTCTTGCAATAGAAAGCCATCTGGCTTTCCACACAAGTAATCTGCACCTGATTCGATCAATTATAGCAGCCCAATAACAAGTCTTATTTGTGCTCATGAATAAGGGGAGACTAAGATATCTTCAACAGATTTATCAACATTGAGCAGGGATAACTTTGATTTTTGATTGTTAATCTTTTAACTAGAAGCCGCGATATATAAGTCCAGTGTGGTCTTAATTTACATGGTTTCTTTAATCTAAGCCAAACCAAACAATAATGTGTCATCTACAAATAAAGAATGAGTAACCAAGATAGTAGTACTAGCAATAAGAATACCCTTCCATAGAACCAAACAATGTTGATGATGGACATACCTACTAAGTGCTTCCACCATAATGATAAAGAGAAATGGTGAGAGAGGGTCACCTTTCCTAACACCCTAAGATTCTTGAAAGAAACCAAAAGGAGAACCATTAATAATGATAGAAAACCATGCCCCTGAAAGATAAGCTTGAATTTATTTACAAAAACCACTCAAAAAAACAATTTTTTAGAGAACTCTAAGAAGGAACTGCCAACACACTCTATCATAAGCTTGCATTATGTCCAATTTGATGACAAAACTAGGCATACAATTTTCATTAATAGAATGTAGCGCCTCATGCACTATCAAGGTAGCCTCCATAGTTTACCTTCTAGGAACAAAGCCCCCCCATTCTTGTGAAATAATGTGGGGAATGAGATGCACCGATCTAAGATAGAAGGCCTTAGTAAATATTTTGTAAATAATGTTACAAAGAGAAATAGGTCAAAACTCAGCAAATGATGTTGGCTATTGTACCTTTTGGATAATGGATATGTTGGTAGTATTGAAGTATTTCAACATGGTCTTATTCTTCCTTGATTCTTGAATTGCAACTAACAAGTCCCGGTAGATGACATCCCGACACTTTTGATAAAAAAGATCCATAAAACCATTAGGGCATGAGGCCTTATCATGTGCTAATGAAAAAATCACATTCCTTACTTCCTCGATGGTAAATGGAGCCATTAACATCTCATTATCCTTATCTGAGACTAGCCGAGGAATCACATCAAGGATCTCAGTTAATTGATCCTCTGAGGGTGAAGTGGAAGAAGGTGGATTGTGCAAATTCTTAAAAAAAGTTTCTCCTTTTTGAATTTCCTTACAATCATAATAACATTTCTTGAAGATAAACTATTGATTGAATGGATGGTATTAGCTGCCCACTTGTGCCTTACAGATGCATGAAATTAACTAGTATTATTATCACCTTCTCTAAGCCAAAGTTCCCTTGATTTCTACCTCCAGTATTCTTATTCTCTACTACACAATTATGCCCATTCATTTTGCAGGGATTTTTGCTCTAAATATAAATCCTCAATCAATCTATCTTTAATAATAGTATCAATAATCTCTAACAATTTATTCTTAACCAAATCTTTCTCTACAAAGACATTCTTGAAAACTTTAAGGTTCCACTCCTTGATCAACATCTTGAGGTGTTTGAGTTTGCAAGAGAATTGAAACATTTTAGCTCCTTGCACTCTTGGCACATGAATCCACCACTGTCTCAATAATGAAATAAATTGTGGATGGCGAAACCACATGCATTCAAATTTGAATGATGATTTATGGGGGGGTGGTATGAGATGTCACTTATCTTCAAAGCTATAGGATAATGTCTAAACTCTGAGAATGTTATAATCTCAGAGGAGAAAACCAACTGCTTAGAATTCCACTCATGTAAAATAAAAAACCTATCTAACCTCTTAGCTATTTGGGTGAAGCCTCACCTCTTGTTTGTCCAAGTAAATAAACCATTAGATGGTATGACATCCCACAAATTATTGTCCCCAAAAAAGGCTTTAAAATCTTGGATCATTCTTATAGGCGGAGAAATACCACCCTGCTTTTCCGACTCATTCAAAATGGCATTGAAGTCTCCCACAAAAAAAAATTGATCATTTAAATTGGACTGGATAATTTGTGTTAATGTGATCCATAAACCGTTATTATTATGTGTTGAAGTTGGGCCATAAACATTGAGTAGAAAAAATACTAAGCTGAAACACTGGAGTTTAACTAGCTGGTAATTGGGAGATTGTTGAATTAAAAGACCTTGGACGTTACTTGGATTCCAAATGACAACAAGCCCCCCAAAAGCCCCCACTCCTTGGCTGTGTGTAGCCACCCAAGAGGACCACCAATCAATAGTTTTAGAAAAAGACTCCTGAGAAAGTTTTATTTCTTGTAACACAATAACATCAGCCTTGGAAGAATCAAGAAATTTCTTAATTCTATATCTCTTGTCAGAGGCATTCATGCCTCTTGGATCTTCATGGCTAAAAAGGAGAATCTTTCATTCTGATTGTCAATCTTTTGAGAGAGGGAAAATTCTCATTGTATCATCTTAAAATGGAAGCACTTCCATCTTGATAGGTTTAGCACCCTCTTTTAGTACATTTATCATGATAGACTTACATTTAGGACGCATTCTGCACTTGATTCCTTCATTCTAGGTGAAATTAGGGTTAGGATCCTGAGGATTCTCCATAATTTACCTCTTCTATGGCTCTAATTTCTGGGTAGGACTTAGGAATAGGTCCTCCTAGACTTCATTACTTTCATCATAGGATTTTGTGCTTCTCCTTGGCACTCTGTCCTATGTTGACATCATTTTTAGGTCTTTGAGCACCCCCGGGACTTCCTGTTTATGATTCTGGTAGGATCTGGACCCCCGTGTCAAAGACAAGGTAGACCCTGACCTAGGTCAGAGTCAAGGTTGTCCTTGACCTAGGTTAGAGTCTAGGTCCTCCCTGACCTAGGTCAAAGACTAGGTCGTCTTAGACCTCCTTCAAGATTTGATTTTCCCTTTTTCAAATTTGCTCCCGATGGGCCCTGAAATCAATGTCGGGCCCTCAGATCCGAATGCAGAAAGGTTTTAATTTAAAATTCATTTATTTATTTTCCCTCAAGTTAGTTATTGTGATTGGACCATAATTTGAGGTGAAATTTGAATTATGGGTCCTCACATTACTCTAGGAGCCTCACCTTGAAACCTCTATATAAAGACTCTCATTTGCCTTCATTTACACACAACAAGACCAAGCAATTACAAGATCAAAAACAAGGACATCAAGCAAGTGAGTGATGGTGAAATGAAGATGCAAGATTTCAAGAGGATGATATAGAAGATCAAACCATTGTTGATATCAAGCATTTTTATGAGCACACCATTGTGAACATCTATTTGGAGCAAGAAAGAGATCCTTTCTTCCTTAATCCACCATTATCAATATTCAAGCATTCAAAGAAATAACCATGGGGTAGAAATTATGGATTGTGAGTTTGGTAGGAGTACTTTAGCCTTGGGGGCTTGGTATGCTTTCTTATCTTATTCAAATCTATGCATTGCTTTCTCATACATATTCATGCTAGGGTTTCAATCTAGAGGATTAGATCTTGGCATTATACTTCCAATACACACACACACATTCTATTACAACTGGCTATACGTGGAGGTGGAGATCGCCAAAATAGGGGTTTAACTAAGGCAAAACCCTATATAGTGACCCCAAAACCACCATTTTCAGATATCTACAGTCGATGTTTCAAAGATGGAAGTGCAGATCTGAGTACCCTTTTCATCAAAATTCTGAGATCCATGAATAAAATTTTTGTTGGAGCTGTTCAGGTCAAGGACGACTTGGGGGTAGTCTTTGCCCTTTTATTTGGGTCAAAGACTACCTGCTTCTAGAAAAAAATTTTTTTTCTGGGTTTTCTCTGTTGCGGTTTTCTAGTCCCAAATCTGTTTGCAAAATCCTCTAAGACTGTACACAGCCTTCGAAAAATAGGCATTTCCAAATTTATTCCATCATGAGGTATGTATCTTATCTTGACTGATTTTCAAGAATTTCTAGATTTACATTACTTAGTCAATTCCAATTCAAAGCAAATAAAACAAATGAGTAGGTGAATGATAGATGTATTGTTGGAGCTCCATTTTCAACCTATTCATTTTGGTGAACCTGACTACGACAACTCTTTCTTTTTGGTGTTAGATTTAGATCTTGCATACTTATAAGATTAGATCTATTGCATTTATATTTCAAAAAATATAAAAAAATTGCAAAATCTCTTTAAATACAAAAGCATTTACATTTTTCATGCTTTTAGTATTGCTTTGTATTCAACATGTATGATTCTTATTTTGAGTACTTTGATGAGGCTTTTATTGTACAAGAGGATAGATTCTCTAATGAGGTACATGGTAGAGAGGATGAAATTTGTTCAAATAAGATCACCATTGATGCTATTCCTATTTCATTCTCCTCTACAACCTCTCCAATTGACCTTTACCATAGGGTGTGTGCATGGTTACCTTCATGTCCCACTATTTGCAACATTGATAAACCTGAAATGATATATCCTACACCTTTGATGATGGTAAAAGGATTTCCTCGCATAACCATTAAGGGTAAACCTAGAGATCCTTTGGATTTCTTTGATAACACTGATTCCGTTTCACATGCTTATCACACACGGAATAATCCTCAGCCTACTATTTCAGTTTCTTTATTGCCTTTTCAACCTATGCTTCCTCAAGCACTTAGGTTTACTTCTACCTTTAAGGAGTATAACTTAGTTGACCAATTACGGGCTACTCTTGCTAAGATATCTTTTATGGGAATTACTTCAAACTTCCTCGACATATCAAAAGGCATTGCAAAAAGCTTTATGCACTCTTCTTGCTTCACCTCCTAATCAAGAGAACATTCATTCTATTTTGGATTGTATGCATACTATGCCTTCTGTACCTCCTATTATGTTTTTCGATAATGATTTACCTTCTCTTGAGGTGTAGAATCAATATGATGCTCTTATGGTTGTTGTTTCTATTAATCAGAGTATCATTCGAGGAACATTAATTGATAATGGATCTGGGCTTAATGTTTGTAGTATGGATATGCTTAAGGAAATTAAGGTTGATCTCACCACTATTAAACCTGATAATGTTCCTATACATGGATTTGATAATATTGCAAAGAGAACTTTGGGCATTATTGCCTTACCTATTAAAGTTGGTTCAGTTATCTTAAATACTCCTATTCATGTTATGCCTGGACCTCTCAATTATAACCTTCTTTTAGGATGACCATGGTTACATACTATGCATGCAGTTCCTTCTACTCTTCATCATAAGGTTAGGTTCATCTATAACAACTTAATGTATACATTACATGCAAATGATGCACTGAATCCTTGCCTAAATGCAAAATATGCCAAAATCTCTGAGCCTCTTCAACCAAGCAAAGAGATTGAAAAACAACCTGAGATAAAACAATCTGAGATAAAACAACAGGAACCTCCATCTTCTTCTTTGACTGAGGATGATTGGGGAACATTGGATTTTAATCCTACTTTCATTGGAGAATATAAGGTTTTTGATTTGGAATTCATGAAGCAACAAAATGAGTTTGAGAAAAAATTCTTTATGCCTGCTCCCCTTTCGAAGGAACTAAAAAGTAATTTTGTTGCCGCTTCGATTAATGAAACAATTGAAACTATAAAGCCTGATTTTTATGATATTGTGACATATGCCACTCCTTGGAATACTTCTGATATGACCGATCAATATGGTCCTGGTTAACATTTTCTTAAGAAATTAGGATTTAATGGGAAAGGATGTGGTAAATATGAACAAGGTATACAAGTACCTTTGGATAATGAAATTTATGATCATACATATGGATTAGGATTCAATCCTTATAGACAATCATCGACTTTTGCTCTTAATGTTAATCATATTTGTGGTGGACAGTTCAAGTTGGTTAACCCACTTCTCATTGACCTTAATCAAGAACCTACTTTGGATATTTTCCCCAAAGATGAAGCATTAATGGAATTTTTAGGGGTTTATGAAGACTTACCTAAGTTTCATCACAAACGATGGAAGCCTTATTGTTTAAGTACTGATGCTTATTTTGGGGAACATGATAAACATGATACTCTCCCTTTATTAATGGATTCTCCGATATAAAGTGATTTATTAATAACTGAGACTATTGACATTCAAATGGATGAGAATGATACATAAAGGATGATAAAAATTGGGAAATGTTTGAATCATGATGAACGTGATCAGCTGGTTTCCCTTTTGCTTGAATTCAAGGACATCTTTTCTTGGACATATTCTGATATGCAGGTATTGATTCTAAGATTGTTACTCATAACATTATTTTAAAACTGAATATGAAACCTGTGAAGCAGAAAATTCGAAAGATGAATCCATGAATTGCTTTATTAGTCAAAGGTGAAATTGAAAAATTATTTGATTCTGGATTTATTCATTCTATTGATTACTCAGATTGGATTTCAAACATTTTTCCTATTTCAAAAGGATAAAATAAGATAAGGATGTATACTGATTTCAGAGATTTAAATAGGGCATCCTTAAAAGATGATTTCTCGTTGCCTAACATTGATATGATTGTAGATTCAACAATAGGTCATGCCTTGTTATCTTTTATGGATGGTTTTTCAGGATATAATCAAATCTTTATCCCTCCTCAAGATCAATTTAAGAATGCATTTATAACACCTTGGGGAACATTTTGTTGGGTCATGATGCCTTTTAGACTAAAAATGCAGGAGAAACTTATCAATGAGCTATGACTTTGATTTTTCATGATTACATTCATAAGATCCTTGAAGATTATGTGGATTATATCTTAGTGAAGTCTATATAAAGAGAAGATCATGTTACTATTTTATGATAGATATTTGAAAGGATTAGAAGTTACAACGTGAGATTGAATCCTAAGAAATGTGTCTTTGGAGTTGATTCTGGTAAATTATTAGGATTTATAATTTCTAAGCGAGGCATAGAAGTAGATACTGAAAAGATTGAAGCTATTGTTAATATGCCTCCTGCTAAGAATATTTCTCAATTACAAAGTTTACAAGGAAAAATACAAGCTATTTGTCACTTTGTTTCTAATTTAGAGGATCATACTATCCCTTTTACTTCCTTGCTTAGAAAAGAGACCACTATTTCTTGGAATGAGGAGTGTAAACAAGCTTTTGAGAAATTTAAGGAGTATCTTGCAAATCCTCCTATCTTGCAACCAACTAAATTTGATAAACCATTCCATTTGTACACTTCAGCGACTTCGAAGGCCGTGAGTGTGTTGTTAGCTTAAAATGATAATGATGGTAAAGAAAGACCTGTGTATTACATTAGTTAGACTTTACTTGATTACAAAATAAGATATATAGATTTGGAAAGGAATGTCTAGCTGTAGTTTATGCATGTCAAAAACTCAGACACTATCTTATAAATGCTAAAGTCAATGTGATTGTTAAGTTTGATCCTTTGAAACATCTTTTCTCACAAACTGATCTCTCTAGCTGGTTGGCAAAATGGGTGATGTTACTTACAAAATTTGATCTCAATTTCATTTCTCAAAAGTCTATTAAGGGACAAGCTTTAACAGATTATTTAGCTGAAGCTCCTTGTCCTCATCCAGATATAGGTTCTATTTCAATAGAATTCCCTGATGATAATATTCTAGCTATTCAATAGGATGACATTTGGGAATTATATTTTGATGGGTCTAAATGTAAGATAGGTTCTAGTGTGGGTATTATCTTGATCCCTCCTATGAAAAAACCCATCCCTTTATCATACAAGTTAACCTTTCCTTGTACTAATAACATTGCAAAATATGAGGCTCTTATAGCTGGCCTACGAGTAGCTTCATCCCTTGACATAAAAAATTTGCAAATATATGGAGATTCACAACTGATTGTTGAATAGATTAAAGGAGGATATGAGACCAAGAATGATAAAATGACACAATATAGAGATTTAGCTCTTAATGTGCTTTCACAATTCTCCTCTTATACGATTCAAACTCTACCTAGGAAAGACAACCGACACACAGACGCCATGGCTAGCGTAGTTTCTTTGGTTTATCTTGAAAATAATGCAAAAAATTTCCAATTTACTATACAAACTCTTAAAAGCCTTGCAATTTCTAAAAACATTACCTTTGACTATTTTAATTTGCATTCGGATGAATGGTATTCACATATTTTTTATTTTTTGAAAGATGGTACTTTTCCTGAATCAACAATAAGGAACATGCATTATTATATTAGGAAGCTTGTAGCGCGTTACATCATTTTAGGAGATACACTTTACAAATGCTCTTATGAAGGATTACTATTAAGATGTCTCAATAGAACTGAAATCCTTATAGCTTTGGCAAAAGCTCATTTTGGTTCTTGTGGGGGACATTTTGGTGGAAAATCCCTGGTTAATAAATTGCTTAGAATGGGATATTATTGGCAAATAATGGAGCAAGATTCTTTTATGTTTGTTAAGAAATGTCCTCAATGTCAACAACATAGTAATTTGATTCATTATCTTATTCGTGAGCTTCGTAATCAAGTTTCTCCATGGCCTTTTAGTGTTTGGGGTTTTGACCTTATTGGAAAAATCTCGCCAGCTTCTTCTCAAGGACATACTAATTACATTCTGACTGCTACAAATTACTTCACGAAGTGGTTCAAAGCTGTCCCTCTTTGTTCAACAACGATGGATGTTATTTGTGATTTCATCCTTAATAATATCATAACAAGATTTGGTATTCCTTCGATGATAATTTTAGATAATGGTACCTCTTTTAAAAACAAAGAAGTTATGAAATTCTTGGAGAAATATCAAATTCAACATAGATTTTCAACTCCTTATTATCCTCAATCTAATGGACAAGTTGAAGCTTCAAATAAAATCATTGAACAAATTTTGAGAAAAACCATTAGTAAGCATGCGAAATATTGGCATACTCAATTGACCTATGCTTTATGGGCTTATAAGACTAGTGTTTGTACTGCCACGGGTACTTCTCCTTACAACCTTGTCTATGGTATTGATGCTATTATGCCTTTGGAACTAGAAATACCTTCTCTACGTGTTTCATTTCATGGGATAATTGATAAAGATACTTTTCACGAACAATGCTTACAAGTACTAGAAATATTGGATGAACAATGAATACATGCATTAGAACATATAAAAGCTTATCATAAATCTCTTCAGAAAAAATATAATCATAAGGTAATTGAACAAACATTTTCAGTTGGTGATTTAGTCCTCTATGAGAATCAACAAAATGTGAATGCTTTACCAGGTGAAAAAGGAAAGTTTAGCCCTAATTGGCTTGGACCTTTTGTTTTTATTAGAGACTTTGGTTCAGGTGCTTATAAACTTGCTGATTTTTATAGTGTTTCTTTTAAGGAACCCATTAATATTATGCATCTCAAACATTATTATCCTTAATTTCATTCTTTTTTTCCTTGTGCATTTATGTTTTCCTTATAAAGTTTGTTTTATAAGTTATGTAGTTTTAGCAAAGTACATTATTGAGTACATTTATGCATCTTCTTTCTTTCCATTAAGTTTTATATTGATGAAGACATAGTAATCAAACACATAACTAATCACTAGAGAAAGTTTTTCATTCATCAAAGAGTTTTTTTTGTTGTTTTTCAAGTTTTGATACATATGTGGCCAATGGCCCTATTTATCACTATGTCTATCACTACACTTTGATGGCTGATGGCTCCCAGAGCTCTCTGGTCTATGATAAGAATATGTAGATCTGTGTGTCCATGTGTGGCTTCTAGATATGCTCATACCATGTGAACATCCTCGGCCACTATGTAACTCAACTATCAGCTTCTCCTCCCTTTCTCTGCATAATCTCAGCTCCCGTTGGATGTAGGCAAAGATGTCAGCATGCCTCCTGGGATCTCTACGACCAATGGAAGACTCTTGCTTGTCAGCTGGTAGTCAGTAGGATATAATTGTATCCTTTAGGATTTAAAATATAAAGCTCCTCCACTCCGCTACACTAGTTGTAGAAGAAACTTACATTTATCAATATAATATTTTACTCAATCTCAAATCAAATTGCATATTCAATCAAATATCATATTTCATACCTGGGTCTCCCTCCTGGACGTCACTGAAATGTCTAGATGGTGGGGGTATGGAGTGACTACTCTCTCCGCGCTCACTATGTCTAGGCCTCGGTGGTGGTGTCTCTGTGTGGAGACGTGGTGGTTGTCAGGATCTTAGTGGTGATGCATGAAAAACATGTACATCCACACCAGTATCACCAGCTGGGGGCATCTCCTCTACTCTCTCCTCTTCTCTCTCCTCCTCCATGGGATCTCCCTTAGAGATGTGCTCCTCCTCATCTCTGACATCCTCATTCTCCTCTGTGGTACCACTATCCCAGTGTGTCCTCTCTAAAAAACTTGGATCACCTGTAGGGTAATCCTCAGGAAAGATGGGGTGGGTCCCCTACAGACTCCAGTACCTGATGTAATCTTGACTCATGCCTAAATAGGTCACATCTGATGGTACCTCTCTATCCTCTGTCTCATCTGCATCACTATCCTCTATGTTTGTTATCGATGGTTGACACATGGCATCAGGTCTTTGATAGTACCTTATCAGATGTGCATAGTGAGGTACTACTCTAGGGACTCCCTGTAATAGGCCAAATTGCCTCATCACCTGATTATAATAGTATGGCATCACTATATGATTTTGATGACCCTCTAGAAACTTTTTCCACTGTGAATATCTCATCTAGAATCATGTATAAGGCCACTCTATCATCTGGCAGTAAGGTCTCCATATCACATTGGTTCCTGAAATGTGGTCTAGATGTACCCTCCAATAAAGGATATCTCTAAACTATTAGGCATCTCTCAGAGGATAAGAAAAGACTCTTGGTGTACTTGCATCTACCATCATGGGAGCACCCTATGGGCATGTACATGTAAAATTCTCAAATAGCCAAATTTGCAAAAGTGTGCATATCGACAGACTCTCTCTCTGATATCTGACTAGTTGACCTAGCTCATGGTATAGCTGGGCTAACATGTTGTGACCCCATGAGAACATGGTCCTCTCCCTCTCCATCCTCTGTATAAGATGAGTAAGTGGTGTAGAAAATATGGTACCCTTTGTGTTGGGTAACACAACCAAGGATACTATGCAAAGCATCACCCTCCGTACTAAAGGTGTAGGGCATGACAGTATAGCTGACAGAATGACCTGATCTGAATGGATCCACATCTGTGGAACCCATCCTGGGTAATACTCCTTGTCTACAAGGATCTCCTCAAAAACACATTGTGCTCCGGGTCTGACAGTCTTACCTCGGATTGGAAGCCATAGGATCTTGTAAACATCCTCTAATGTCATTGTAATCTCTCCCGAGGGAAGATGTAAGGAGCATGTATCCTCATCCCACCTCTCTGTCAGAGTCGATAACATGGCTCGATGTAGTCTAATCTATGACTGATATCTAGTATAGTCCCACATCCCTCAGTAACTACATCTCATCATCATCAAGATCAGACATCCTCTCTTTGACTGTGCCTAGAAAATCTCCAAAGGGATGCTCTTGGAGACGGACCAAGTCCTGCAAGCAAAAACAAACATCATATCAACCATCTACATCAAAAAATCTGAAAATATAGCTTGACTAGGTCAAGGTCAACCTCAGTTAGGTTAGGGACAACCTTACTAGGTCAAGGTCGACTTTACTAGTCAAGGATGACATTGTTGGGTCAAGGTCGACCTCATCCCAGAACAGGTGAAGACCTTCCAGTCAATGTCAACTTTCTTGGGTCAAAGTTGACATAGATAGGTCAGGGTCAACCTATAAGGGATAGGGTCGACCTTGCCTATGAAAAACAAGAATGTGGAAAGTACAAAAGCAAACAAAAACAAACTCACCTCAGGAAGTGACTGTTTGGTAGCTAGACCATGTCTCAGAAGCTCCATGCGCGTCCCTCGAAGTTCTTCTTTCTTTGGCATCTTGATTCCTCTTTTTGAATATGAAAATGGTAAGAATGAGTAAGTATCTCTTCCTTATTACTTATTTATAATTAAAATTAGGGTTTTATTAGAGTTTCTTTTAGGGTTTGCTCATGGTAAACTCGTATTTCTCTTCTTATGCATTTAGATAAACATCCACTATTTTCATCATAACTTGAGTTCGGTAACTCTATTTTTAGTACCGTCAGTGGCATTAGAATCGTGATTCAGATACCAAAATCCTTGAAATAGTTTAGGAAGGTTAGGAATCCTTCTAATTGGTTTAGGAAAGGTATTTTAAACAAACTGCATGTCCAGTGCATAGAGTTTTTCTTATCACCCAGTTTCACCCTTCAAAAGTAGAAAGCCGAAATAGGGGGGGGCATAAGGGGCTTTATGCACTTTTCAATTGTCATATAGTAAGCTATAGGTGATTTACGTATTTTCATTAACCTTGTGTGTTACAGGTGCTAACAGTTTTCTGCAGGATCTCTACATTGAGGACTTGGCTATATCCTTTTTATTTACTATGATGTTTTCTTACTTTAGCTTGCATATCCATGTAGTGTCATATCTAAGATAAAGTGGGGGATAAATGTATCATCTTAAAATAGAATAACTTCCATCTTGATAGGTTTAGCACCCTCTTTTAGTATGTTTATCATGATAGACTTGCATTTAGGATGCATTCTGCACTTGATTCCTTCATTCTAGGTGAAATTAGGGTTAGGATCCCGAGGATTCTCCTTAATTTCCCTCTTCTATGGCTCTAATTTCTAGGTGGGACTTAGCAATAGGTCCTCCTAGACTTAAATATTTTCATCATAGGATTTTGTGCTTCTCCTTGGCACTCTTTCCCATTCTGACATCATTTCTAGGTCTCCGGACACCCCAGGGAATTCCTGTTTCTGATTCTGGCAGGATCTGGACCCCTGGGTCAAAGATGAGGTAGACCCTAACCTAGGTCAGAGTCAAGGTCATCCTTGACCTAGGTCAGAGTCTATGTCATCCCTGACCTAGGTTAGAGGCTAGGTAATCTTAGACCTCCTTCGGGATTTGATTTTCCCTTTTTCAAATTTGGTCCCAACGGGCCTCGAAATCAATGTCAGGCCCTCGGATCCAAATGCGGAAAGGTTTTAATTTAAAATTCATTTATTTATTTTCCCTCCTTAAGTTATTTATTGTGATTGGACCATAATTAGAGGTGAAATTTGAATTATGGGTCCTCACATTACTCTAGGAGCCTCACCTTGAATCCTCTATATAAAGACTCCCATTTGCCTTCATTAGAACACAACAAGACAAAGCAATTACAAGATAAAAAACAAGGACATCAAGCAAGCAAGTGATGGTGAAATGAAGATGCAAGATTGCAAGAGGATGATATAGAAGATCAAGCCATTGTTGATATCAAGGATTTTTATGAGCACACCATTGTGAACATCTCTTTGGAGCAAGAAAGAGATCCTTTCTTCCTTGATCCACCATTATCAATATTCAAGCATTCAAAGACACAACCATGGGCTAGCAATTAAAAATTGTGAGTTTGGTAGAAGTACTTTAGCCTTGGGGGCTTGGTATGCTTTCTTATCTTATTCAAATCTATGCATTGCTTTCTCATACATATTCATGCTAGGGTTTCAATCTAGAGGATTAGATCTTGGCATTATACTTTCGATACACACACACATTCTATTATAACTGGCTATACATTGAGGTGGAGATCACCAAAATGGGGGTTTTACTAAGGCAAAACCCTATATAGCCACCCCAAAACCACCATTTTAGATATCTACAATCACTATTTTGAAGATTGAAGTGGAGATTTGAGTACCCTTTTCATCAAAATTCTAGGATTTGCAAACAAAATTTTTGTTGGAGCTATTCAGGTCAAGGACAACTTGGGGGTAGTCTTTGCTCTTTTATCTAGGTCAAAGAATACCCGCTTCCAGAAAAATAAAAGTTTTCTGGGTTTTCTCTTTTGTGATTTTTTGGTCCCGAATCTGGTTGCAGAATCCTTCAAGACTGTACATAGGCTTCAGAAAATAGGAATTTCCAGATTTATTCCATCATGAGGTATGTATCTTATCTTGACTGATTTTCAAGCATTTCTAGATTTACATTTCTTAGTCAATTCCAATTCAAAGCAAATAAAACAAATGAGTAGGTGAATGATAGATGTATTGTTAGAGCTCCATTTTCAACCTATTCACTCATCAATAGTACTTCGCAAGCCTGCTGCAATTTCTTCATTAGTTTTAATACTTTTTGGTTTCCTAGCATGCAGCTTAGGGGTCTTCTTCAATCCCTCTTTTTGAGAGGGTGATTTCATTATTGAGAATGATAGTGAAGGGTCAATTTTTTTTTCCTAGAGGAGATATGAACTTTGATCATGTCATTTGAGGCCCTAGATTGATTATCCTTCTAAGAAGCCTGCTGTGATGAATCTGTTTGCATTTCATCTTGGATCACCTCAAGCTGCAGAGAAAAATCTTTTGGTACAACATTAACTCTGAGTATGTTACACTACTCTGAGACCTTCTCAACTGAGATTAGATTATTATTATCAAGAGTCTGATCTTGATTCTCTATCTGATAGGGGTGGTCCATGGGAGAAACATATTCTTCCCCCACATTGTCTACCTTTATCAAATGAAATACAAAATCCTTATTGGCTTCTTTGCTCTTAACCATCTCAATGCCATTTTGATTATGTAAAAGGGTTTTCTAGAAATGACTATAAGGCACCACATTGCTATCCACCGGTTCTCCTAATACTTGTGAGGTGAAGCTCTCTTCACTCAGTGAGCGATTTATGTCCTTGTAGGAAACATGATCTACATTCTTTAAGAAAGTGTGTTCCACTTATAGAGCGCATGGACTACATAAACAATCCTTATATTACCCACTCTCTTGACCCAATCTAACTGACATTTCAACACATTCAAAAACCATTGATGCATTTTTCTTAGTTGCTTGAGGAGATAAAATCTCAGTCAATATACAACATTCCTGACAAGGAAACTCCTTTGAAGTGATACAAAATCCCTCCTCAATAGTAATTTCCTCAATCATTTAGAAGGCTAATGTGATCAAGGTTTCTTTGACAAGATACTCCACTTGAGATTCTAAGAGCCCCTGAGTTTTTCAAATCAAAGAACTTCAAAGGGATTTCAATTGGTTTATTATGAAATATTAAATCTTGAATGATCATAGACTTATCCTAAGAAGAAACTCCCAAATCATGAATAGCCTCTTGGCCACCAACAAGTAGTGATTGATGGCAAGGAAGATGAGAAATTTGTATGATATTTTTCCACCTATAAAAATTAAAAACATAATCACATCACCTGGAGAACTGAACAATGAAATTATACATTATGAATAATTCTTGAAGATGCTTTATAAATCGGTGATTCACTGGAATTTCAGGACCATGCCTCTAAGTGGATTGAAGAAGAGCCAATTTGAGAGAACCCCTAGACAA